>WNWK01020321.1:0-36090 GCA_009830355.1 Cherax destructor | reverse complement strand
TCGTTCCTGCCTGACAAATTTACTGACGTTTTTCAATAAAACATTTGAGGCAGTAGACAGTGATAAAGAATATGATATAGTTTACTTGGATTTCAGTAAGGCCTTCGATAGAGTACCTCACAAGAGACTCTTAAGAAAGGTGGCAGCTCATGGTATAGGAGGTAAAGTTCTAGCATGGATAGAGGCATGGCTTACCAATAGAAAGCAGAGAGTTTCCATTAATGGGGTCAAAATCTGAATGGGGATTAGTCACTAGTGGCGTTCCACAAGGATCAGTTTTAGGCCCATTGTTGTTCATAATTTACATAAATGACCTTGATGAAGGAATTGCAAGTGACATGAGTAAATTTGCTGATGATACAAAAATAGGCCGTATGATTCATTCTGAGGAGGATACCAGTGAACTCCAGGAGGATTTGAACAAATTAATGTCTTGGTCTGAGAAGTGGCAGATGAAGTTCAATGTGGACAAGTGTAAGGTACTAGTCCTTGGTAATGAAAATATCCCTCGAATTTATAAACTAGGTGAAGTAGAGCTTGATCATACAGAATGTGAAAAAGACTTGGGACTCATGGTAAGCAGAAATCTAAATCCAAGACAACAGTGCCTAAGTGTGCGCAATAAGGCTAACAGATTACTAGGATTTATTTCAAGAAGTATAAGCAACAGAAGTCCAAAAGTTATTTTACAGCTCTATACATCACTAGTGAGACCTCATTTGGATTATGCAGCTCAGTTTTGGTCTCCTTACTACAGGATGGATATAGATTCATTGGAGAACATACAAAGAAGAATGACTAAAATGATTTACAGTATAAGAAATCTCCAGTATGAAGATTGACTTAGAGCGTTGAATCTCCACTCTCTGGAGAGACGTAGAATGAGGGGAGATATCATCGAGGTGTACAAGTGGATGATGGGCATAAACAAAGGAGATATTAATAAAATACTGAGGATATCGAACCAAGTAAGAACCAGAAATAACTGGTTTAAATTGGATAAATTTAGATTTAGAAAGGACCTGGTGGTGGACCTGACTTAACTCAGTGGTGGACCTGACTTAACTCAGTGAAGACGTGTCTTGTGTGCTCCCTGTGAATCTGACGATGTCCTCTCTTGAGCTACTCTACCAGCAGCTGAAGGAAGAACTGAGGGTAGCTAAGCTTGAGATACAGCGACTGAGTAATCCTCCTGTTGAGAATCCTCAAGCCAAGAAAGAAACCAGGACAGTGGCTAGAACGCATGGGACAAAGTTAAGGATCAAGAGGACGGGTGGAGAGGTAGAAACAACGAAGAGCCAGGAGAACATAAGAACATAAGAATGGAGGAACACTGCAGAAGGTCTACTGGCCCATGTACTTGTACATGTACTTGAAGAAATAAATTATATTATTACACAGGCGTGGTTCGATCCCCGGTGCGGGTGGAAACATTAGTACGTGTTTCCTTAAGACACCTGCTGATCATGTTCGCCTAGCAGTAAATAGGTACCTGGGTGTTAGTCGATTGGCGTAGGTCGCATCCTGTGGACAATATTAACCTAATTTGCACGAAGGTGCAACTGATGTCAGCTAGGTGTGTGTACGTTCTGTAATGTACTTGTAGAAATAAAGATTATTATTATTATTATTATATGATGCTTCGGCCACTGAAGATTGATGTTCACAGTTGCTATATTTTAATACGAGTGTTAAAAATTTGAAGCCAGTCGAATAAAGCGTTCTCGAGTCAAAAATATTGGAAATTGGTATTTGGATACGTATATTAATGGAGGAAACCAAATAATAGCCATCTCTGAGAAGACAATTGACAGTTGTCTTAATTAGTACACACAATGATAATAGTGGAACTCGGGTAGCAGGTACAGGCTGTGTACTCGCCTAGTGTACAATTCGTGGCTGTAGAATTATTCAAGACCTGACTTAAAACAATATTAAAAAGGACATAAAATGTTTTCTATTCTTCTTCAAATTAATCATAAGAATTATTTTTATCAAAGAAACAAAATATTTTCAATATTTTTAGTTATTTTCTAAATTAAGGAATCATATGATAAATTCATATTACGCATATGTAATTACTCTTTATTAATAAATATTTCACAAAATTTTACACATTTGTTAGCGGAAAATCAATATACAAATAAAATTATATACATATAAACATAAAAGACTTGTTCAACCTGCAGAGTTCACACATTACGTCTTCACCACAAACTACACTCCTGATTTCCGTGTCACTATCAGCAGCGTCGTCGTCATTAGTTGAGTCTGTGTTATTAGTGACGTAAGTTGTGATGTCTTCAATACTGTTGTTAATACCGTGGATGCCATGAGTGTTAGCCCAAGCAATTATGTCAGCTTGAAGTTCCGGCAGACGAGTATAAGAGCCGCTGTGCAGAGGGATTCTTGTGAAGGGGTCGTTGGGAGACTCCAACAGCAGTTTGATTAACGTAGACTCGTCCACTACCATATTGGATGAATGTAGCAACACTGGCGCCACCATCATCGTTAACGTCACACTATCTACAAATTTCTCTGGACATTCTTCTTGAGACTCCTCTAGTGATGTTGGGAAGTGATGGAAAGAAACCCCGAACTGCGATGCTTGATGTTTGAGGGAAGCAAGAACCTGGGCATGGTCATGTCGCAGAACATGAAATATGGATTTCGTTCTTTCTTTGGTCAATGAAAGAAAAATGTCATCTAAGCGAGACAGTAGAATTTTGAAGTAAAGATGATGTTGATACTTAGCTATCAGAGTAACTAAAGCTGACAAAATTCTGACGAAAATGCAGCAGAAGCCTGGCCAAGCCTGGGCACTGAAAGGTGCCTATAGTCGGTGGAGTAAGCACCAACAGTTCAAAGAGATTCATAATATTATTGTATACAACAGCAATTTTATCACCACTAAAAATGCCAGCAACAAACATCGCTTGTGCAACTTCTGCTTTTTGGCCTAGCAGATTTAATAGCCGATTGAAGAAAGCTGCTTCTGCTCCAGTCTTCAAATTCTTCACCTGCTGAGCTGCAACAACAGCGACAGCATTTAGATGGCCGTATTTATTAAGGATTTGTAACACGTTGCAGATAATTAAAAAGAATCTGATCTGTATTCCATCGGGCATAAGGTAAGAAACGTCTATGTAGTCGATCGTGCCCACCAACCCAGCAACTGTAAGCCTGCCTGAGGCTTTGTCTTCTAGGTATGTTTCTGGCCACATGCTAATAAAGCGAATCATTTCCAGACGTAGAAACACATTAGGGCACAATGAGGGGTCCGTGTACATCCGGAGTATCCAAGACTTAAACCGAGATGAAAATAGATCGCTAAGATTTCTGTTGTATCCTGGGCGCCAATGTTTGGAAAGATCAACCATAGTCCAGAGAAGACTTTCCCATTGGCCTGACATACTGATTAACGTGTTCTCAACTCGTAATGAGAGGGTTTGTGCCAAAGCCAATGAAAGACGAACTTTACTGACACTTAACGAGCTTTCCAGATGTTTTTCGGTAGATTTTACAATTGTTAAGAGATGATTAACACAATAACCCCAATGGCTGTACCAACACGGCGCCTTTTCTCCAACTTCGCTACCACCAATCTGAGCTGCCATGAAAAAATCGCTGGTATCCATTCGTATATAATGAAAATAGACAATGATAATTCTTGTCTCACTCTAACTGAATGTACTCCAGCGATCACCTGCCTTTTATATAACGCTGTAAAGAGAGGTGAAAGCGAACAAGTCAGGTCCTTCTCAAAACCAGTCACTGCTACCCAAACTTTTGCTTCAATACTTCAGATACTAATCAAACCCAAGTCTTCTCACTCATACATTAGTATAATCTCTTTTGAAGCTAACCAATCGTTTAGCTCTGACTACTTGACAGATTGTTCCACGCATCGACAACTCTGACGAAGAAATTAATGACTTGGACGAGGGAATAAATAACCTTGAGAAGTGAATTTATGAACACAAGTACCCAAAAAGTTTTTTCCAACTAACCCAAAAAGTTTTTTCCAACTAACCCAAAAAGTTTTTTAACTAACCCAAAAAGTTTTTTCCAGGTGTATAGAACAAAAGTTAGAGATAAGATAGGTCCCCTTAAAAATAATTATGGGTATCTTACTGACAAAGATAATGAAATGTGCTCTATTTTTTAAAAATTATTTTCTCTCGGTTTTCACTCAGGAAGACACTAATAATATCCCAAGAATTAGGTATTTTAGTAGGCCTGAAGAAGATAAATTATGTAGTATCACAGTCACTAGCGAAATAGTTATCAAACAGATAGACCGTTTGAAGCAAAATAAATCGCCAGGCCCTGATGAGCTTTTTTCAAGGGTTCTTAAGGAATGCAAAATTGAACTCTGTGAACCCTTAACTAACATTTTTAACCTATCTCTTCAAACAGGTGTAGTGTCTGATACGTGGAAGATGGCTAATGTAATTCCTATTTTTAAAGCAGGGGACAAGTCGTTACCATCAAATTACCGCCCAATAAGTCTAACATCAATTGTAGGCAAATTATTAGAGTCGATTATAGCTGATAACATAAGAAGCCATCTCGATAGGCATAATTTGATTAATGATACTCAACATGGATTCACCAGGGCCGTTCCTGCCTAACTAATTTATTAACTTTTTCAGTAAGGCTTTTGAGGCAGTTGATCATGATAAAGAATTCGATATTGTTTATTTGGATTTTAGTAAGGCTTTTGATAGAGTACCACATCAGAGACTGTTAAAGAAAGTGGCTGCTCATGGCATTGGGGAAAAGTGTTTTCATGGATCGAGTCATGGCTCACCAATAGGAAGCAGAGGGTGTGCATTAATGGGGTTAAATCTGAGTGGGGATCTGTAACAAGTGGCGTTCCACAGGGATCGGTTTTGGGCCCGTTGTTGTTTATAATATATATAAATGACCTTGACGAGGGAATTTCTAGTGATATGAGCAAATTCGCTGATGACACGAAGATAGGTAGGATAATCGATTCAGACGTAGATGTCAGTGAACTACAGGAGGATTTAGACAAACTCAATTCCTGGTCAGAAAAATGGCAGATGCAGTTCAATGTAGATAAATGCAAAGTTCTAAAGCTCGGGAGTGTCCATAACCCAAGCACTTATAAGTTAAATAACGTAGAACTTAGCCATACAGATTGCGAGAAGGACTTGGGGGTGATGGTAAGCAGCAACCTTAAACCAAGACAGCAATGCCTAAGCGTACGTAATAAGGCAAATAGATTACTGGGATTTATATCAAGAAGTGTTAGCAACAGAAGTCCAGAGGTTATATTACAGCTTTATACATCATTAGTAAGGCCTCACCTAGATTACGCAGCTCAGTTCTGGTCTCCATATTACAGAATGGACATAAATTTGTTAGAAAACATTCAGCGTAGAATGACTAAATTAATACATAGCATTAGAAATCTTACTTACGAAGAAAGATTGAAGACCCTTAAATTACATTCACTTGTAAGACGTAGAATGAGGGGAGACATGATCGAGGTATACAAGGGAAAATGGGTATTAACAAAGGATATAAATAAGGTCTTGAGGGTATCTCTCCAAGAGAGAACCCGCAAAATGGATTCAAGTTAGATAAGTTTAGATTTAGAAAGGATATAGGAAAGTATTGGTTTGGAAATAGGTAGTTGATGAGTGGAACAGTCTGCCTAGTAGGGTTATTGAAGCTAGGACCTTGGGTAGTTTCAAATTTAGGTTGGATAAATTCATGAGTGAGAGTGGTTGGATTTGAGTGGAATTGCACATGAGTAAATAAAATTATCAAATCTTATTTCTTGGGTAGCATTGAAAGTTGGGTTGAACAAGTGTTCTGTTGGTGGATGGAATGTGAAGGACCTGCCTAGTATGGGCCAACAGGCCTGCTGCAGTGTTCCTCCTTTCTTATGTTCTTATGTTCTTATAGGACAGAATGAGACACTTGTGCAACATTGTATAATCTTAGCTGAAGAAACGTTTCGCCGCACTGTTGCTTCATCAGTCCAATGTACGGAATCTTCAGACAAGAACATAAGAACATAAGAATGGAGGAACACTGCAGAAGGCCAACTGGCCCATACAAGGCAGGTCCTTATCAAAACCACCACTACCTAAGAATTTACTCCCGTACTCACGACACCAATCAAACCCAGCCCCTCCCACTCATATATTTGTCCAATCTCTTTTTAAAGCCATCCAAGGTCCTAGCCTCTATCACAGTACTCGGAAGATTGTTCCACGCATCTACAACTCTGTTCGAAAACCAGTACTTGCCTATGTCCTTTCTAAATCTAAATTTATCTGATTTAAATCCGTTATTTCTGGTTCTTACTTGGTTCGATATCCTCAGTATTTTATTAATATCTCCTTTGTTTATGCCCATCATCCACTTGTACACCTCGATGATATCTCCCCTCATTCTAAGAACATAAGTACATAAGAAAGGAGGAACACTGCAGCAGGCCTGTTGGCCCATACTAGGCATGTCCTTCACAATCCGTCCCACTAACAGAATATTTGCTCAACCCAATTTTCAATACTACCCAAGAAATAAGCTTTGACAATTCTACCCACTCATGCGCGAGTCCCACTCAAATCCAACCCCTCTCACTCATGAATTTATCCAACCTAAATTTGAAACTACCCAAGGTCCTAGCTTCAATAACCCTACTAGGCAGACTGTTCCACTCATCAACTACCCTATTTCAAAACCAATACTTTCCTATATCCTTTCTAAATCTAACTTGAATCCATTATTGCGGGTTCTCTCTTGGAGAGATATCTTCAAGACCTTATTTATATCCCCTTTGTTAATACCCATTTTCCACTTGTATACCTCGATCATGTCTCCCCTCATTAAGAACATAAGAACATAAGAATGGAGGAACACTGCAGAAGGCCTACTGGCCCATACAAGGCAGGTCCTTATCAAAACCACCACTACCTAAAAATTTATTCCCGTACTCACGACACAAATCAAACCCAGCCCCTCCCACTCATATATTTGTCCAATCTCTTTTTAAAGCCACCCAAGGTCCTAGCCTCTATCACAGTACTCGGAAGATTGTTCCACGCATCTACAACTCTGTTCGAAAACCAGTACTTGCCTATGTCCTTTCTAAATCTAAATTTATCCAATTTAAATCCGTTATTTCTCGTTCTTACTTGGTTCGATATCCTCAGTATTTTATTAATATCTCCTTTGTTTATGCCCATCATCCACTTGTACACCTCGATGATATCTCCCCTCATTCTACGTCTCTCCAGAGAGTGGAGATTCAATGCTCTAAGTCTATCTTCATACGGGAGATTTCTTATACTGTAAATCATTTTAGTCATTCTTCTTTGTATGTTCTCCAATGAATCTATATCCATCCTGTAGTAAGGAGACCAAAACTGAGCTGCATAATCCAAATGAGGTCTCACTAGTGATGTATAGAGCTGTAAAATAACTTTTGGACTTCTGTTGCTTATACTTCTTGAAATAAATCCTAGTAATCTGTTAGCCTTATTGCGCACACTTAGGCACTGTTGTCTTGGCTTTAGATTTCTGCTTACCATGACTCCCAAGTCTTTTTCACATTCTGTATGATCAAGCTCAACTTCACCTAGTTTATAAATTCGAGGGATATTTTCATTACCAACGACAAGCACCTTACACTTGTCCACATTGAACTTCATCTGCCACTTTTCAGACCAAGACATTAATTTATCCAAATCCTCCTGGAGTTCACTGTTATCCTCCTCAGAATGAATTATACGGCCTATTTTTGTATCATCAACAAATTTACTCATGTCACTTGCAATTCCTTCATCAAGGTCATTAATGTAAATTATGAACAACAATGGGCCCAAAACTGATCCTTGTGGAACGCCACTAGTGACAAATCCCCATTCAGATTTGACCCCATTAATGGAAACTCTCTGCTTTCTATTGGTAAGCCATGCCTCTATCCATGCTAGAACTTTACCTCCTATACCATGAGCTGCCACCTTTCTTAAGAGTCTCTTGTGAGGTACTCTATCGAAGGCCTTACTGAAATCCAAGTAAACTATATCATATTCTTTATCACTGTCTACTGCCTCAAATGTTTTATTGAAAAACGTCAGTAAATTTGTCAGGCAGGAACGACCTCTCGTAAACCCATGCTGAGATTCATTAATCAAATTATGTTCTTCAAGGTGACTTCTGATAATATCAGCTATAATTGATTCTAATAATTTGCCTACTATAGACGTGAGGCTTATTGGACGGTAATTTGATGGAATGGACTTATCCCTGATTTGAATATAGGAACTACATAAGAAAGGAGGAACACTGCAGCAGGCCTGTTGTCCCATACTAGGCAGGTCCTTCACAATCCGTCCCACTAACAGAATATTTGCTCATGAGTGAGAGGGGTTGGATTTGAGTGGGACTCGCTCATGAGTGGGTAGAATTGTCAAAGCTTATTTCTTGGGTAGCATTGAAAATTGGGTTGAGCAAATATTCTGTTAGTGGGACGGATTGTGAAGGACCTGCCTAGTATGGGCCAACAGGCCTGCTGCAGTGTTCCTCCTTTCTTATGTTCTTATGTTCTTAACCCAATTTTCAATGCTACCCAAGAAATAAGCTTTGACAATTCTACCCACTCATGCGGAGTCCCACTCAAATCCAACCCCTCTCACTCATGAATTTATCCAACCTAAATTTGAAACTACCCAAGGTCCTAGCTTCAATAACCCTACTAGGCAGACTGTTCCACTCATCAACTACCCTATTTCCAAACCAATACTTTCCTATATCCTTTCTAAATCTAAACTTATCTAACTTGAATCCATTATTGCGGGTTCTCTCTTGGAGAGATATCCTCAAGACCTTATTTATATCCCCTTTGTTAATACCCATTTTCCACTTGTATACCTCGATCATGTCTCCCCTCATTCTACGTCTTACACGTGAATGTAATTTTAGGTCTTCAATCTTTCTTCGTAAGGAAGATTTCTAATGCTATGTATTAATTTAGTCATTCTACGCTGAATGTTTTCTAACGAATTTATGTCCATTCTGTAATATGGAGACCAGAACTGAGCTGCGTAATCTAGGTGAGGCCTTACTAATGATGTATAAAGCTGTAATATAACCTCTGTAATATAACCTCTGGTTTAAGGTTGCTGCTTACCATCACCCCCAAGTCCTTCTCGCAATCTGTATGGCTAAGTTCTACGTTATTTAACTTATAAGTGCTTGGGTTATGGACACTCCGAGCTTCAGAACCTTGCATTTATCTACATTGAACTGCATCTGCCACTTTTCTGACCACGAATTAAGTTTGTCTAAATCTTCCTGAAGTTCTATGACATCTATGTTTGAATCAATTATCCTACCTATCTTCGTGTCGTCGGCGAATTTGCTCATATCACTAGTAATTCCCTCATCAAGGTCATTGATATATATTATAAATAACAATGGGCCTAAGACTGATCCCTGTGGAACACCACTTGTTACAAGTCCCCATTCGGATTTAACCCCATTTATGCACACTCTCTGCTTCCTATTGGTGAGCCATGACTCGATCCATGACAGCACTTTTCCCCCAATGCCATGAGCTGCCACTTTCTTTAACAGTCTCTGGTGCGGTACTCTATCAAAAGCCTTACTAAAGTCTAAATAAACAATATCGAATTCTTTATCGTGATCAACAGCCTCAAAAGCTTTACTGAAGAAGGTTAATAAATTAGATAGGCAGGAACGGCCCTCGTGAATCCATGCTGGGTATCATTAATCAAATTATGGTTATCTAGATGGCTTTAATAATATCAGCTATAATTGACTCAAGTAATTTGCCTACAATTGAGGTCAGGCTTATTGGGCGGTAGTTTGACGGTAGTGACTTGTCCCCTGCTTTAAAAATAGGAATTACATTAGCCATCTTCCACATATCAGACACTACACCTGTTTGAAGAGATAAATTAAAAATGTTAGATATTGGTTCACAGAGTTCCATTTGCATTCCTTAAGAACCCTTGCAAAAAGCTCATCAGGACCCGGCGATTTATTTTGTTTCAGTCGGTCCAGCTGTTTCATAATCATTTCGCTAGTGACTGTGATATTACATAATTTATCTTCTTCTGGGCCTCTGTAAAATTAATTACTGGGATATTATTAATGTCTTCCTGTGTGAAAACCGAGAGAAAATAATTATTAAAAATAGAGCACATATCATTCTCCTTGTCAGTAAGATGCCCAAAGTTATTTTTAAGGGACCTATCTTATCCCTAACTTTTGTTCTATAAACCTGGAAAAACTTTTGGGTTAGTTTTTGAATCCCTAGCAACTTTAATTTCATAGTCCCGTTTAGCTTTTCTTATTCCCTTTAACGTCCCTCTTAATGTCAGTATACTGATTTATAAGATGACCCTCACCTCTTTTATGCGCCTATAAATTCCTTTCTTCTCCCTAAAAGATATTTGAGCCTATTATTCATCCATTTTGGGTCATTTCTACTTGATCTAATTTCTTTATACGGGATAAATGTTCTTGGACAGCCTGTATAGTGTTAAGAAAACTGTCATATTGATACCTCTTCTTCACCCCAGTCCACAGTTGATAAGTGTTCTCTAAGTCCATTATAATCTGCTAAGCGAAAATCTGGGACCATTACTGAATTATCCCTACTATCATACATCCATTCAATGCTAAAGGTAATTGACTTGTGGTCGCTTGAGCCGAGTTCCTCTGTAATTTCTAAATTATTTCTAAATTATTCTACGTCTTACAAGTGAATGTAATTTAAGGGTCTTCAATCTTTCTTCGTAAGGAAGATTTCTAATGCTATGTATTAATTTAGTCATTCTACGCTGAATGTTTTCTAACGAATTTATGTCCATTCTGTAATATGGAGACCAAAACTGAGCTGCGTAATCTAGGTGAGGCCTTACTAATGATGTATAAAGCTGTAATATAACCTCTGGACTTCTGTTGCTAACACTTCTTGATATAAATCCCAGTAATCTATTTGCCTTATTACGTACGCTTAGGCATTGCTGTCTTGGTTTAAGGTTGCTGCTTACCATCACCCCCAAGAACATAAGAAAGGAGGAACACTGCAGCAGGCCTGTTGGCCCATACTAGGCAGGTCCTTCACAATCCATCCCACTAACAGAATAATTGCCCAATCTAATTTTCAATTCTACCCAAGAAATAAGCTTTGAAGATTCTATTAACTCAAGTGCAAGTCCCACTCAAATCCAACCCCTCTCACTCATGAATTTATCCAACCTAAATTTGAAACTACCCAAGGTCTAGCTTCAATGACCCTACTAGGCAGACTGTTCCACTCATCAACTACCCTATTTCCAAACCAATATTTTCCTATATCCTTTCTAAATCTAAACTTATCCAATTTGAATCCATTATTGCGGGTTCTCTCTTGGAGAGATATCCTCAAGACCTTATTTATATCCCCTTTATTAATACCCATCTTCCACTTATATACCTCGATCATGTCTCCCCTCATTCTTCGTCTTACAAGTGAATGTAATTTAAGGGTCTTCAATCTTTCTTCATACGGAAGATTTCTAATGCTATGAATTAACTTTGTCATTCGTCGCTGAATGTTTTCTAACGAATTTATATCCATTCTGTAAAATGGAGACCAGAACTGAGCTGCATAATCTAGGTGAGGCCTTACTAATGATGTATAAAGCTGTAATATAACCGCTGGACTTCTGTTGCTTACACTTCTTGATATAAATCCCAGTAATCTATTTGCTTTATTTCTTACGCTTAGGCATTGCTGACTTGGTTTGAGGTTGCTGCTTACCATAACCCCAGATCCTTTTCGCATTCTGTACGGCTGAGTTCAACATTATTAAGCTGGTAGGTGCTAGGGTTATGAACATTCCCGAGCTTTAGAACTTTGCATTTATCTACATTGAACTGCATCTGCCATTTTTCTGACCAGGAATTGAGTTTGTCTAAATCCTCCTGAAGTTCCGTGACATCTACGTCTGAATCGATTATCCTACCTATCTTCGTGTCATCAGCGAATTTGCTCATATCACTAGTAATTCCCTCGTCAAGGTCATTTATATATATTATAAACAACAACGGGCCCAAAACCGATCCCTGTGGAACGCCACTTGTTACAGATCCCCACTCAGATTTAACCCCATTAATGCACACCCTCTGCTTCCTATTGGTGAGCCATGACTCGATCCATGAAAACACTTTTCCTCCAATGCCGTGAGCAGCCACTTTCTTTAACAGTCTCTGATGTGGTACTCTATCAAAAGCCTTACTAAAATCCAAATAAACAATATCGAATTCTTTATCATGATCAACTGCCTCAAAAGCCTTACTGAAAAAGTTAATAAATTAGTTAGGCAGGAACGGCCCCTGGTGAATCCATGTTGAGTATCATTAATCAAATTATGCCTATCGAGATGGCTTCTTATGTTATCAGCTATAATCGACTCTAATAATTTGCCTACAATTGAAGTTAGACTTATTGGGCGGTAATTTGATGGTAACGACTTGTCCCCTGCTTTAAAAATAGGAATTAAAATACATGGTATATCGACACTAATGAATTAAACAATAGGTTAAATGTTAGATAAGGTTTCCACGAGTTCAATTGCATTCCAAGAACCTTGTCAAAAAGAGTCATCAGCCTGGCGTTATTTTGCTTTCAAAAGGTTACGTTTGATAACCATTTCCCCTAGCACTCACCTGTTTGATAGGTTAAAAATTTAGGCTTCAGACTCAAAAAATTTTATTCCTAAGAACCCAAAAAGCCCAGCCTCTTATCACTCATCTGTTAGAACATAAGAACATAAGAAAGGAGGAACACTGCAGCAGGCCTGTTGGCCCATACTAGGCAGGTTCCCACATTCCATCCCACCAACAGAACACCTGCCAACCCAACCTCAAGCTACCCAAGAAATAAGATTTGAAATTTCTACCACTCATGGCAGAGTCCCACTCAAATCCAACCCTCTCACTCATGAATTTATCCAACCTAAATTTGAAACTACCCAAGGTCCTAGCTTCAATAACCCTACTAGGCAGACTGTTCCACTCATCAACTACCCTATTTCCAAACCAATACTTTCCTATATCCTTTCTAAATCTAAACTTATCTAACTTGAATCCATTATTGCGGGTTCTCTCTTGGAGAGATATCCTCAAGACCTTATTTATATCCCCTTTGTTAATACCCATTTTCCACTTGTATACCTCGATCATGTCTCCCTCATTCGTGGCCCGTAGTCTGTGATGTGAATCTAAGTTCCACACGGGTGCTCGGTCGATTCCCAGCAGGTGGAAACATTTCGACGTGTTTCTTACACCTGTTGTCATGTTCACCTAGCAGAATAGGACTGGCTAGCGACTGGTGAGGCGCATCCTGGGGGACAAGATTAAGGACCCTACATGGAAATAAGACAGAACATTCCTCGATGACGCACTGACTTTCTTGGGTTATCTGTGCTAATCACCTCCAAGTTAAATCCGAAGAAATCTTATCTTATCTTATCTTATAATGTAATTTTAGGGTCTTCAATCTTTCTTCGTAAGGAAGATTTCTAATGCTATGTATTAATTTAGTCATTCTACGCTGAATGTTTTCTAACGAATTTATGTCCATTCTGTAATATGGAGACCAGAACTGAGCTGCGTAATCTAGGTGAGGCCTTACTAATGATGTATAAAGCTGTAATATAACCTCTGGACTTCTGTTGCTAACACTTCTTGATATAAATCCCAGTAACCTATTTGCCTTATTACGTACGCTTAGGCATTGCTGTTTTGGTTTAAGGTTGCTGCTTACCATCACCCCCAAGTCCTTCTCGCAATCTGTATGGCTAAGTTCTACGTTATTTAACTTATAAGTGCTTGGGTTATGGACACTCCCGAACTTCAGAACCTTGCATTTATCTACATTGAACTGCATCTGCCACTTTTCTGACCACGAATTAAGTTTGTCTAAATCTTCCTGAAGTTCTATGACATCTATGTTTGAATCAATTATCCTACCTATCTTCGTGTCGTCGGCGAATTTGCTCATATCACTAGTAATTCCCTCATCAGTGGAACACCACTTGTTACAAGTCCCCATTCGGATTTAACCCCATTTATGCACACTCTCTGCTTCCTATTGGTGAGCCATGACTCGATCCATGACAGCACTTTTCCCCCAATGCCATGAGCTGCCACTTTCTTTAACAGTCTCTGGTGCGGTACTCTATCAAAAGCCTTACTAAAGTCTAAATAAACAATATCGAATTCTTTATCGTGATCAACAGCCTCAAAAGCTTTACTGAAGAAGGTTAATAAATTAGATAGGCAGGAACGGCCCCTCGTGAATCCATGCTGGGTATCATTAATCAAATTATGGTTATCTAGATGGCTTCTAATAATATCAGCTATAATTGACTCTAGTAATTTGCCTACAATTGAGGTCAGGCTTATTGGGCGGTAGTTTGACGGTAGTGACTTGTCCCCTGCTTTAAAAATAGGAATTACATTAGCCATCTTCCACATATCAGACACTACACCTGTTTGAAGAGATAAATTAAAAATGTTAGATATTGGTTCACAGAGTTCCATTTGCATTCCTTAAGAACCCTTGCAAAAGCTCATCAGGACCCGGCGATTTATTTTGTTTCAGTCGGTCCAGCTGTTTCATAATCATTTCGCTAGTGACTGTGATATTACATAATTTATCTTCTTCTGGGCCTCTGTAAAAATTAATTACTGGGATATTATTAATGTCTTCCTGTGTGAAAACCGAGAGAAAATAATTATTAAAAATAGAGCACATATCATTCTCCTTGTCAGTAAGATGCCCAAATTTATTTTAAGGGACCTATCTTATCCTAACTTTTGTTCTATAAACCTGGAAAAAACTTTTTGGGTTAGTTTTTGAATCCCTAGCAACTTTAATTTCATAGTCCCGTTTAGCTTTTCTTATTCCCTTTTAACGTCCCTCTTAATGTCAGTATACTGATTTATAAGATGACCCTCACCTCTTTTATGCGCCTATAAATTCCTTTCTTCTGCCCTAAAAGATATTTGAGCCTATTATTCATCCATTTTGGGTCATTTCTACTTGATCTAATTTCTTTATACGGGATAAATGTTCTTTGGGCAGCCTGTATAGTGTTAAGAAAACTGTCATATTGATACCTCTCTTCTTCACCCCAGTCCACAGTTGATAAGTCTTCTCTAAGTCCATTATAATCTGCTAAGCGAAAATCTGGGACCATTACTGAATTATCCCTACTATCATACATCCATTCAATGCTAAAGGTAATTGACTTGTGGTCGCTTGAGCCGAGTTCCTCTGTAATTTCTAAATTATTAACAAGGGTTTCCTTGCTTGCCAGAACCAAGTCAAGTAGGTTATTTCCCCTTGTATGTTCTGTTACAAACTGCTTCAAAAAGCAATCCTGAACTACTTCTAAAAAGTCGTTAGATTCTAAATTCCCTGTCATGAAATTCCAATCAATCTGACTAAAGTTAAAGTCCCTAGAATTACTACGTTATCGTGTCTTGTGGCCTTAACAATTTCCTCCCAAAGTAGTCTCCTTGTTCCCTATCTAAGTTTGGAGGACGGTAAATCACGCCTAAAATCAATTTTTCACACCCCTCTGAAAATTCTATCCAGACAGACTCTGTATGTGTTAATTCAGACTTTATACCCGTTTTTATGCAACAATTTAAATGATCACGGACATAGAGTGCCACCCCACCCCCTTTCCCGATACTTCTGTCTACTTGGAACAATTTAAAACCCTGAATGTGACATTCGGCAGGCAAGTCCCGATTTTTTATATTAAACCATGTTTCAGTTATTGCAAAAACATCAATATTACCCGTACATGCAACTAATCTCAACTCGTCCATCTTATTCCTAGCACTACGACTATTGGTGTAATATATATTTAGAGACCCTCCTTTCTCTTTACCCTTCCTGCTCATCTCTGTTTTTCCACTATACCTATTACTGTCCTTGTCATCTAGTGTCACTAGCTTTCCACTATCCACCTTATTCTGCCTATTACTAGTTCTCCTACAACTTATAATATTTTAAGTAAAAGGACACAATTGCAACTAATGTGACATTTTATTGTGGCAACGTTTCGCTCTCCAGGAGCTTTCTCAAGCCGTTACAAGCGATATATGGACACAGTTGGTATATATATACTGTCAAGGTGAGGTGAAAAAACTAGTGGTGTTAGAAGTAGTAGTGATATAAGTAGTATTAGTAGTAGTAGTAGTAGTAGTAGAAGTAATACAATAAGGTAGAACAATCAATATGCACATGAGTAAAAGGTGATAAAACAAATACTTGGGTAGTATAACAATAGGTTAGACAAATATTTCTGCTGGAGGTTGAAATATAGAAGGCCAGTAGGAGTGTTCCACATCTACGATGTGCTAAATTAGCAGGAGAGACTATGTGATGGTAGGGTTTACTGTTTTCAGGAGGATTCTTGCTAAGACTTCAGAGATGGTGAAGCTGCCTTTGTTTTGTTTAATTGTGTTAGAAACAGAGATAAGTGCTGATTCAAGGCATTTTCGTCTACGGAAATTAGTTTCTTTGATTACTAGTCGGGCGTCTTTGAATTTCATGAGATGATTGTTGGAATTTCGGTGTTGTACGCAGGCGTTGTTCAGGTTATCGTTTCTGCATGCATTCATGTGTTCATTGATGCGTGTCTCGAGGTTTCTTGCTGTTTCTCCTACATAAATTCTGTCGCAGCCTCCACAGGGTATAGTGTAGACCCCTGCGTTGACTGGTTCATGGTGCTTGGATTTAGTCCTGGTTAGATCCTTAATAGAAGTACTGGAAGCGATGGCGACTCTAGTGTTAGCTTGTGCAAATACTTTAGAAATGTTGGATGCAACCTGGCTGTTGGGAAGAATTATAACTTTGTTTAGAGTGGAGTTGACGCGTGGAGAATTAATGATCTGGAGAGCTCTTTTCTTACAATCTTTGATGAAAAAGGAAGGAAAATGTAAATCAGTGAAGGTTTGGTGAATGTATGTACATTCCTCGTCAAGAAACTCAGGACTACAAATTCGGTAAGCTCTTAGGAAGAATCCGATGATGATACCTCTTTTGGTCTTAGTATCTTGACTGGAATAGAAGTGTGTGAGGTAATTTTTATTTGTAGGTTTCCGGTAAACTTGAAATCTTAGGTTGTTATCTACTTTGTGGATGAGGACGTCTAGAAAGGGTAGCTTGTCATTGGACTCTTCTTCTAGTGTAAACTGGATCGCCGGTTCAACTGCGTTGAGCCTTGCCTGAAGATTCCGTACATCGAAACGTTTGGGAGTTATTACGAGGACGTCGTCTACGTAACGTAACCAAGTGACGCTTGAGGGGACGATGTTGGCGAAGTGTTCAGCCTCTAGGTGTTCCATGTATAAGTTAGCTAAGACGGCACTGATGGGGACCCCATTCCCATGCCGTATGTTTGTTTGTAGAGCCTGTTACAGAAAGAAAAACAGTTGAAATTAACACAGAGTTCAATAAGGTCAACAAAATCTCCGGGAGGAAGAGGAAGGTTAAGGTCCTGATTGACTTTACGTCGTAGAACCTCGATGGCTTGTGTAGTAGGTACTTTAGTGAAGAGGAAGTCACGTCCAAACTGCTTAGTTTCTTGTTTCGGATGGAGAGATTTCGGATGCGGTTGAGAAGGTCGCCTGAATGTTTAAGATGAGCGGGGCTGATGGTCCCCAGAAGGCAGGAAAGATGTTTGGCAAGAACTCCGGCTAGTTTGTGTGGTGCACTGCCTATACCTGATGTGATTGGTCTAAGAGGAATATTATGCTTATGAGTCTTGGGTAAGCCATACATGTGTGCTGGTTTAGGGTTGCTGGGTATCAAGTACAGAAGTTTCTTTCCTACACTGGTGCGTTTCAGTATTTGTCTGGTTTTATATAGGAAATCTTTAGTGAGTGTTTCCCACTGTTGTGTGTTGATGGGTTCGTAAGTGGATTGGTCATTCAAAAGGTCCATCATTTTGGTGTTGTATTCACTGGTGTTGAGTATGACGACTCCACCTCCTTTGTCGGCGGTGGTGACGATAATATTTGGGTCATTAGCAAGGCTCTTCAGAGCATTGATAAATCGCCTGGGAAGATTAGTAGAAGAAGGTTCGCATAAAGCTGCGGTGAGAATGCCCTGTATATAACCCTTCTGGAAGTTGCTGTCACTGTGCCTGTGGTTTCTGGTGACTAAATTCAGTTGATAGTTTGGTTTTCGTATGTTAGTGGTAAATTTGAGACCCAGACTGAGCGCTTGTTTCTCGTAGTCAGTTAAGGTGCGTGATGATAAGTTGTTTATCAAGGATTCTCTTCCCATTTCCTTCCATCGACTATTATTGCAGAGGTACTGAAGTTTGCGATTGAGTTTAATCTTCTGTTGGAGGTTGGCTGTGGTGACTTTACTGAGAATATGCTCAGCAGTGTGGTGGTCAATCTGAAGGTTGGCCCTCATATTTCGAGCAGTATCAAAGGTTTCCTTAGCGATGTTAGAAAGTTCTTCAGCACACTCAGTTAAGTAAAAGGACACAAATGCAACTAATGTGACATTTTATTGTTGCAACGTTTCGCTCTCCAGGAGCTTTCTCAAGCCGTTACAAGCGTTACATGGCTTGAGAAAGCTCCTGGAGAGCGAAACGTTGCCACAATAAAATGTCACATTAGTTGCATTTGTGTCCTTTTACTTAACATATTGTCGGTAATTCTACCAATATTATTACACTCAGTTAAGTAGGCTTGAGTAGCTGGAGAGAAAGGGTGCTTGGAGTTGGAGAGTTGCGCAGGCGTAGATTTAGGGATCACCTTTTCGGCCAGGCAATCTTGAAGGAAGTTGTGTCTGTTGCGAAGGCTGTGAGCATAATATTCCTCTTAGACCAATCACATCAGGTATAGGCAGTGCACCACACAAACTAGCCGGAGTTCTTGCCAAACATCTTTCCTGTCTTCTGGGGACCATCAGCCCCGCTCATCTTAAACATTCAGGCGACCTTCTCAACCGCATCCGAAATCTCTCCATCCGAAACAAGAAACTAAGCAGTTTGGACGTGACTTCCCTCTTCACTAAAGTACCTACTACACAAGCCATCGAGGTTCTACGACGTAAAGTCAATCAGGACCTTAACCTTCCTCTTCCTCCCGGAGATTTTGTTGACCTTATTGAACTCTGTGTTAATTTCAACTGTTTTTCTTTCTGTAACAGGCTCTACAAACAAACATACGGCATGGGAATGGGGTCCCCCATCAGTGCCGTCTTAGCTAACTTATACATGGAACACCTAGAGGCTGAACACTTCGCCAACATCGTCCCTCAAGCGTCACTTGGTTACGTTACGTAGACGACGTCCTCGTAATAACTCCCAAACGTTTCGATGTACGGAATCTTCAGGCAAGGCTCAACGCAGTTGAACCGGCGATCCAGTTTACACTAGAAGAAGAGTCCAATGACAAGCTACCCTTTCTAGACGTCCTCATCCACAAAGTAGATAACAACCTAAGATTTCAAGTTTACCGAAACCTACAAATAAAATTACCTCACACACTTCTATTCCAGTCAAGATACTAAGACCAAAGAGGTATCATCATCGGATTCTTCCTAAGAGCTTACCGAATTTGTAGTCCTGAGTTTCTTGACGAGGAATGTACATACATTCACCAAACCTTCACTGATTTACATTTTCCTTCCTTTTTCATCAAAGATTGTAAGAAAAGAGCTCTTCAGATCATTAATTCTCCACGCGTCAACTCCACTCCAAACAAAGTTATAATTCTTCCCAACAGCCAGGTTGCATCCAACATTTCTAAAGTATTTGCACAAGCTAACACTAGAGTCGCCATCGCTTCCAGTACTTCTATTAAGGATCTAACCAGGACTAAATCCAAGCACCATGAACCAGTCAACGCAGGGGTCTACACTATACCCTGTGGAGGCTGCGACAGAATTTATGTAGGAGAAACAGCAAGAAACCTCGAGACACGCATCAATGAACACATGAATGCATGCAGAAACGATAACCTGAACAACGCCTGCGTACAACACCGAAATTCCAACAATCATCTCATGAAATTCAAAGACGCCCGACTAGTAATCAAAGAAACTAATTTCCGTAGACGAAAATGCCTTGAATCAGCACTTATCTCTGTTTCTAACACAATTAAACAAAACAAAGGCAGCTTCACCATCTCTGAAGTCTTAGCAAGAATCCTCCTGAAAACAGTAAACCCTACCATCACATAGTCTCTCCTGCTAATTTAGCACATCGTAGATGTGGAACACTCCTACTGGCCTTCTATATTTCAACCTCCAGCAGAAATATTTGTCTAACCTATTGTTATACTACCCAAGTATTTGTTTTATCACCTTTTACTCATGTGCATATTGATTGTTCTACCTTATTGTATTACTTCTACTACTACTACTACTACTACTAATACTACTTATATCACTACTACTTCTAACACCACTAGTTTTTTCACCTCACCTTGACAGTATATATATACCAACTGTGTCCATATATCGCTTGTAACGGCTTGAGAAAGCTCCTGGAGAGCGAAACGTTGCCACAATAAAATAAGAACATAAGAACATAAGAAAGGAGGAACACTGCAGCAGGCCTGTTGGCCCATACTAGGCAGGTCCTTCACAATCCGTCCCACTAACAGAATATTTGCTCAACCCAATTTTCAATGCTACCCAAGAAATAATCTTTGACAATTCTACCCACTCATGCGCGAGTCCCACTCAAATCCAACCCCTCTCACTCATGAATTTATCCAACCTAAATTTGAAACTACCCAAGGTCCTAGCTTCAATAACCCTACTAGGCAGACTGTTCCACTCATCAACTACCCTATTTCCAAACCAATACTTTCCTATATCCTTTCTAAATCTAAACTTATCTAACTTGAATCCATTATTGCGGGTTCTCTCTTGGAGAGATATCCTCAAGACCTTATTTATATCCCCTTTGTTAATACCCATTTTCCACTTGTATACCTCGATCATGTCTCCCCTCATTCTACGTCTTACAAGTGAATGTAATTTTAGGGTCTTCAATCTTTCTTCGTAAGGAAGATTTCTAATGCTATGTATTAATTTAGTCATTCTACGCTGAATGTTTTCTAACGAATTTATGTCCATTCTGTAATATGGAGACCAGAACTGAGCTGCGTAATCTAGGTGAGGCCTTACTAATGATGTATAAAGCTGTAATATAACCTCTGGACTTCTGTTGCTAACACATTAGTTGCAATTGTGTCCTTTTACTTAACATATTGTCGGTAATTTTACCAATATTATTACAACTTATAATATTACTACACTGGGACTTCTCTGTTTTCCCCCCAAAACCCATATTTTATTACTTCTACTACTACTACTACTACTAATACTACTTATTTCACTACTACTTCTACCACCACTAGTTTTTTTCACCTCACCTTGAGAGTATATATATATGCCAACTGTGTCCATATATCGCTTGTAACGGCTTGAGAAAGCTCCTGGAGAGCGAAACGTTGCCACAATAAAATGTCACATTAGTTGCAATTGTGTTCTTTTACTTAACATATTGTCGGTAATTCTACCAATATTATTACATCTACAACTCTGTTCGAAAACCAGTACTTGCCTATGTCCTTTCTAAATCTAAATTTATCAAATTTAAATCCGTTATTTCTGGTTCTTACTTGGTTCGATATCCTCAGTATTTTATTAATATCTCCTTTGTTTATGCCCATCATCCACTTGTACACCTCGATGATATCTCCCCTCATTCTACGTCTCTCCAGAGAGTGGAGATTCAACGCTCTAAGTCTATCTTCATACGGGAGATTTCTTATACTGTAAATCATTTTAGTCATTCTTCTTTGTATGTTCTCCAATGAATCTATATCCATCCTGTAGTAAGGAGACCAAAACTGAGCTGCATAATCCAAATGAGGTCTCACTAGTGATGTATAGAGCTGTAAAATAACTTTTGGACTTCTGTTGCTTATACTTCTTGAAATAAATCCTAGTAATCTGTTAGCCTTATTGCGCACACTTAGGCACTGTTGTCTTGGCTTTAGATTCCTGCTTACCATGACTCCCAAGTCTTTTTCACATTCTGTATGATCAAGCTCAACTTCACCAGAAATAATTAATTATGTAGAACAGGATGATAGTAAACTATGCACGATTAGGGTCACAAGTGACATGGTCCTTAGACAAATAGATAAATTGAAACCTAACAAATCCCCAGGCCCTGATGAACTGTATGCAAGGGTTCTAAAGGAATGTAAAGAGGAGCTTAGCAAACCGTTGGCTAATCTTTTCAACATATCACTGCAAACTGGCATGGTGCCAGATAAGTGGAAAATGGCAAATGTAATACCTATTTTCAAAGCAGGTGACAGGTCCTTAGCTTCGAACTATAGACCAATAAGCCTAACCTCCATAGTAGGAAAATTTATGGAATCAATAATTGCCGAGGCAATTCGCAGCCATCTTGAAAAGCATAAATTAATCAACGAATCTCAGCACGGTTTTACAAAAGGGCGTTCCTGCCTTACAAATTTAATAACTTTTTTCACTAAGGTGTTTGAGGAGGTAGATCATGGTAATGAATATGATATTTTGTATATGGACTTCAGTAAGGCTTTTGATAGAGTCCCACATCAGAGACTATTGAGGAAAATTAAGGCACACGGAATAGGAGGAGAAATTTTTTCCTTGATAGAGGCATGGTTGACAAATAGGCAGCAGAGGTTTGCATAAATGGAGAGAAATCAGAGTGGGAAGCGTCACGAGCGGTGTTCCACAGGGGTCGGTATTGGGCCCCTTGTTGTTCACAATCTACATAAACGACATAGATGAGGGAATAAATAGCGACATAAGCAAGTTTGCCGATGACACCAAAATAGGCCGTCCAATTCATTCAAATGGGGACATTAGAGCACTCCAAGAAGATTTGAATAGACTGATGCAGTGGTCGGAGAAGTGGCAGATGCAGTTTAATATAGATAAATGCAAAGTTCTAAATATTGGACAGGACAATAACTATGCCACATATAAACTAAATAATGTAGATCTTAATACTACTACTGATTGCGAAAAGGATTTAGGAGTTCTGGTTAGCAGTAATCTAAAACCAAGACAGCAGTGCATAAGTGTTCGCAATAAAGCGAACAGAATCCTTGTCTTCATATCAAGAAGTATAAATAATAGGAGTCCTCAGGTTGTTCTTCAACTCTATATATCCTTGGTTAGGCCTCATCTAGATTATGCTGCACATTTTTGGTCACCGTATTACAGAATGGATATAAATGCTCTGGAAAACGTACAAAGGAGGATGACTAAGTTGATCCCATGTATCAGAAATCTTGCCTATGAGGATAGACTGAGGGCCCTGAATTTGCACTCTCTAGAAAGGCGTAGAATTAGGGGGGATATGATTGAGGTGTATAAATGGAAAACAGGAATAAATAAAGGGGATGTAAATAGCGTGCTAAAAATATCTAGTATTGACAGGACTCGCAGCAATGGCTTTAAGTTGGATAAATTCAGATTCAGGAAGGATATAGGAAAGCATTGGTTTGGTAATAGAGTTGTCGATGAGTGGAACAAACTCCCGATTACAGTTATAGAGGCTAAAACGTTGTGTAGTTTTAAAAATAGGCTAGATAAATATATGAGTGGGTGCGGGTGGGTGTGAGTTGGTCCTGACTAGTTTGTGCTACTAGGTCAGATGCCGTGCTCCTTCCTTAAGTGAATGTGACCTGACCTGGCTGGGTCGGGGCATTGGCTTAAGCCGGTGGGAGACATGGACCTGCCTCGCATGGGCCAGTAGGCCTGCTGCAGTGTTCCTTCTTTCTTATGTTCTTATGTACACTTATGACATTAGCTCACGATCACCACCAACTCCATAAGACGATTTCCAGTATCTAAGAAAACCACTGAGATCACACAATTTTTTATACACATTCCCTCAAAACACTTTTACCAAGATCACTAATTCTATGAATACTTTTTACTAAAATCACCAGAAACTAATATTATCAACACCAACTAACACCCATTTTTATACACATCCCCTCAAATTACTATATCCAAGACGATTAACATATTCTATTATCACACTCATATCAAAACCACTACTATCATCTAAGTACACCCATCTCAAAACCACTAAGATCACAGAAAACACTCATTTTTATAAACATTCACACAAAAATCACGAACACCAAATCCATTTCACGTTTACCAATATCTAAGAACACTCATCTCAACTCCACTATTACACTCATTTTATACACACACATTCCCTCAAAACACTCTAACCAAGATCACTAATTCTATGATCACGCTCACTCCAACTCGGATATAACATTTGTAAAAAAAAAGACACATGAACACATACCTAACACAAAAACACTTAGAACATGAACACCATCAACTGAAAACATATGTACACACAAAGAAACTAAGACAACCACCAACTAACACTCATGATCACTTACCTCAAAAACCACTAAGAGCACAGAAAACATTCTCACAAAAAAATCTAAGCCACCAACTCCAAATCATATTTGTCAATATCTAAGTACACTCACCTCACTACCGCCAACACATGACGTCAAACCCCACATGACCGACGACATCACAGATAGGGGCACCTCTCATGACGTCACACTCCCACCTGTGTTTACTTGGCAGTCAGTGACGTACACCCAACCTACCTTGTTTCAACCCGTTGTACCCCCATAGGGGACCTTACCATACCCGTAGAACACACCTCAACACCGCTAACACTCATTTTCTCACCCCACTAGCACACTCATTTTTATATCACACTAACACCCATTTATACACATTTCCCTCAAATCACTACATGCAAGATGATCACCAATTTCTACGATCACTCATCCCAAAACCACTAAGATCAAGAAAACACCCCATTTTATAAACATTCACACAAAAATCATGTCCACCAACACCATAACATGTTTTACCAATATCTAAGATCACTATAACCAAGACGATTTCCAAATTCTATGGCCCCACCACTAAGATCACAGAAAACATTTCACACAAAAATCATGAACACCAACTAAATATCATATTTACTATTATCTAAGAACACTCATCTCAAAACCACTAAGATCACAGAAAACACACACATTCCCTCAAAACACTATAACCAAGATGACCACCATTTACTATGATCACTCATCTCAAAACCACTATGATTGCAGAAAACACTCATTTATAAACTTTCACATAAAAATCACGACCACCAACACCATAACACCTTTACCAATATCTAAGATCACTTAGGACAAGACACATTTATCACTAAGACATCACACATTTTATACACATTCCCTCAAAACATTATAACCAAGAGCACTAAAACTAAGACCACTCATCTCAAAACATCCCAAAACATACATATCCAACTAAGACATGACATGAACACTATAACATGCACACCAAACTTATACAGGACATAATAATCGCAACATCAAATTTTAAGACATGAGACATACACACCTTAACTAAGACCTACTCCTCCAACTAGACATAACATGATAATAATATACACAAAAAATATATCACCAACACCATATCTTATCCACCAACTAATACATGACATGATAACAACAATTTTAAGACATAAGACATAAGCACAAAAATACTTTGACATGATCACATCAAATTTAAGACTTGTGACATTATGAAAACTAAGACACACACCTCCACCAACTAAGGCATAACACGATCATCAAAAAACTATGTCATGTTTACTCTGATCACCCAAAAACTAAATCACTTGGATCTAAGACATAACATCTAAGACATATCATGATCACCAAAACTATCCCACAGACATCAACTATGTCATGACAATGGATCAGGTCAGCAAACTAAGGGAGACAGTAGAGGGAAACAAGAGACTAGCTTATGTCGCTATACTAATAGCAGGAGTGTAAGAAATAAGATAGATTAGTTAAGATTAATTGCAAGTGCAGGAAACATAGATATTATTGCTATAACAGAGACCTGGCTCAATCTGAAAGATAGAGAGTTGCCTTCTGAATGTCACATACAAGGCTATAAATTATTCCACACCGATAGGGTCAACAGGAAGGGTGGTGGAGTAGCGATGTGTGTCAGAGACAATTTAAATTGTTGTGTTAGACAAGATATAAAATTAGAAGCGTCAGCCACTGAATCTTTTTGGTTACAGCTTCTTGAGGGCCGTGTAAAACTTATCTTGGGTGTGATTTACAGGCCCCCAAATTTTGATAGGGAGTGCATTAAACTAATGAGGACATTAGAGCACTCCAGGAAGATTTGAATAGACTGATGCAGTGGTCGGAGAAGTGGCAGATGCAGTTTAATATAGATAAATGCAAAGTTCTAAATATTGGACAGGACAATAACCATGCCACATATAAACTAAATAATGTAGATCTTAATACTACTGATTGCGAAAAGGATTTAGGAGTTCTGGTTAGCAGTAATCTAAAACCAAGACAGCAGTGCATAAGTGTTCATAATAAAGCGAAAAGAATCCTTGGTTTCATATCAAGAAGCATAAATAATAGGAGTCCTCAGGTTGTTCTTCAACTCTATATATCCTTGGTTAGGCCTCATCTAGATTATGCTGCACAGTTTTGGTCACCGTATTACAGAATGGATATAAATGCTCTGGAAAACTTACAAAGGAGGATGACTAAGTTGAGGCCATGTATCAGAAATCTTCCCTATGAGGATAGACTGAGGGCCCTGAAAAAAAAAAAAAATGGAAAAATGGGTAAAATTGGTTTTCAGGAGGGGGTGGGGGATCAAATCTTTTCCTTTGTATTATTGATATCGAGAAAATACCATGTCCCATTAGGGGGATCTTCAACATGAAATATTAGAGAAAAATGAAAATAGAGAAAAAAAAATAAAGTCGAAAAAAAATCGAAAATTTGAAAAAAAAACGGAAATTGGGGGTTACGCCGACCGGCAGTGGGGGTTGGGGTGACCGGAAGTTGGGGGGAGATCGGAAATATCTACTTCCGCGTTATACAGAAGAAAAGTATACTACTTGTCTGGACAGTGAGGGGTCCTTTTCCTGACCACTGCCCGGACAGTAAAAAGCCTCCTCCTGACCACTGCCCGGACAGTGAAAAGCCTCCTCCTGACCACTGCCTGGACAGTGAAGGGCCTCCTCCTGACCACTGCCCGGACAGTGAAAAGCCTCCTCCTGACCACTGCCTGGACAGGGTGGTGTCCTCCTGACCACTGCCTGGACAGTGAGGGTCCTCCTCCTGACCACTGCCTGGACAGTGAGGTGTCCTCCTCCTGACCACTGCCTGGACAGTGAGGGGTCTTCCTCCTAACCACTACATGGACAGCGAGGAGTCCTCCTCCTGACCACTGCCTGGACAGCAGGGTCCTCCTCCTGACCACTGTCTGGACAGTGAGGAGTCCTCCTCCTCACCACTGCCTGGACAGAGAGGTGTCCTCCTGACCACTGCCTGGACAGAGAGGTGTCCTCCTGACCACTGCCTGGACAGTGAGGGTCCTCCTCCTGACCACTGCCTGGACAGTGAAGGGCCTCCTCCTGACCACTGCCTGGACAGTGAGGGTCATCCTCCTGACCACTGCCTGGACAGTAAAGGGTCCTCCTGACCACTGCCTGGACAGTGAGGGTCCTCCCTGACCACTGCCTGGACGGGAGGGTCTTCCTCCTGACCACTGCCTGGACGGGCAGGGTCTCCTCCTGACCACTGCCTGGACAGCAGGGTCCTCCTCCTGACCACTGCCTGGACAGCAGGGTCTTCCCCCCTGACCACTGCCTGGACAGCAGGGGTCCTCCTCCTGACCACTGCCTGGACAGTGAGGGTCCTCCTCCCTGACCACTGCATGGACAGGAGGGTCTTCCTCCTGACCACTGCCTGGACAGCAGGGTCCTCCTCCTGACCACTGCCTGGACAGCAGGGTCTCCTCCTGACCACTGCCTGGACAGCAGGGTCCTCCTCCTGACCACTGCCTGGACAGTGAGGGGTCCTCCTCCCGACCACTGCCTGGACAGGAGGGTCTTCCTCCTGACCACTGCCTGGACAGCAGGGTCCTCCCCTGACCACTGCCTGGACAGCAGGGTCCTCCTCGTGACCACTGCCTGGACAGCAGGGTCCTCCTCCTGACCACTGCCTGGACAGTGAGGGGTCCTCCTCCCGACCACTGCCTGGACAGCAGGGTCTTCCTCCTGACCACTGCCTGGACAGCAGGGTCTTCCTCCTGACCACTGCCTGGACAGCAGGGTCTTCCTCCTGACCACTGCCTGGACAGCAGGGTCCTCCTCCTGACCACTGCCTGGACAGCAGGGTCTTCCTCCTGACCACTGCCTGGACAGCAGGGTCCTCCTCCTGACCACTGCCTGGACAGTGAGGGGTCCTCCTCCCGACCACTGCCTGGACAGCAGGGTCTTCCTCCTGACCACTGCCTGGACAGCGGGGGCCTCCTCCTGACCACTGCCTGGACAGCGGGGTCCTCCTCCTGACCACTGCCTGGACAGCAGGGTCCTCCTCCTGACCACTGCCTGGACAGCAGGGTCCTCCTCCTGACCACTGCCTGGACAGCAGGGTCCTCCTCCTGACCACTGCCTGGACAGCAGGGTCCTCCTCCTGACCACTGCCTGGACAGCAGGGTCCTCCTCCCGACCACTGCCTGGACAGCAGGGTCCTCCTCCTGACCACTGCCTGGACAGCAGGGTCCTCCTCCTGACCACTGTCTGGACAGCGGGGCCTCATGTGTGCTAATTACATTCTCCACTTTTGGAACTTCTCCCGTGATTTTGTTTTTAACATACTGTCTTTCTGTTAAATAACTTGTTGAATAACATCTTACTCTCACTGATGATCCATCGTGCCATTTTTTGTTGTTATCCTGGTGGGTAATTTGCACTTGTTACTCTGTATGATAATTTTTGTAACTATTTTTATGTACCTGTACATAAATAATCTTTCTTACTTACACAACACGTTTACACATTTATATTCTTAACTGTTGGGTAGTTGTAAGTTTTCTGTCTTGTCTCTTATTTTGGTGATAGATCTTGAGATTATCAATATAGAGGACGTCCTGGACCAATGAGCTCTTTAAATGTGGACAGCCGTGCAGCACAACAAGGAAGGAAGGTGAGCTTGTAAACGAAGAGTTTGTAGCCTTATACATTCTGTATTTCTGTGCGCGATTTTCGTTGAAGAGTTCCTGCTGCTAACAGTGAGTTTTCAATTTTGTTAATGTGTATAACAGCTGGGTAATCCATGTTTTGGAATGTTGTTACTTTAAGCGTATAGAGTCAATAATGCTCCGGAATAATCAAGACTGAAGCTGGCACTTTTTTATAAAATATGTTGATTAGTATAGTAGGTAGGTAGACAGCAACCACCTAGGGTGGTACTACCCTCCTGCCAAATGAGTGTGAAAAGGCAACCTTTAATTGTTTTAAACAGTATTAGGATTGCTGGTGTCTTTCTGTCTCCATCATGGAAGATAACAGGTACATCTTGCTACTTATACTTACATTTAGGTCACACTATACATGAAAGTACACATATATGAGTACACTCTCCTCAGAGTTTTCTTTTCTTTTTTAAATAGTTCTTTCTTGTTCTTTATTAATTTATTTCGTCTCTATGGAGAAGTGGAAGGAATCCTTCCTCCATAAGCCATGTGTATCATAAAAGACGACTAAAATTCCAGAATCAAGTGGTTATTAACCCATTTCTTGTATAAATTACTGAAAATAATATTAAGTAAAAATCTTATGAAGCTGGGATGTTTGAATGTGCATGGATGTAGTGAGATGATGACAGATGATTGCCAGTGTTATGAATGAAAGAAGTTGGATGTCATAGCTCTAAGCGAAACAAAGCTGAAGGAGGTAGGGGTGTTGCTGTGAAGAGAAATAAATGAGATTAAGTCAGGAGTATATGAGAGATTAGAGCTAAGGACGGGTGACAGTAATGTTGAAAGACGAAGATAAAATTATAAATTCAAGGATTATATGGATTAAAATAAGGGTCGAAGCAAAAGAGGTGTAGAGGCAAGAAAGATTGTGGGAGATGTCAAGCGAGTATTTAGAGAGTTTTCAACCAAAGGAGTAATTAAGGTAGAGGACCTAATGCTAACGTGGGAGGAAAGTTTGTAGAAGGCGTTGAAGGTAAGTTTGGGGTGCCAGGTGTAATTGATAATGTGGGGACATAGATCGAGAGATGAAGAAGTATGGAATAGATTTAACAATGCAGTGTTAGAGCGTTCAGCAGAAGTTTGTGGATATTGGAGGGTGGGTGCTGGAGGGAACAGAAAAAATTGGTGCTATGATGTTGTAAAGAGAGTGCAATAGAGAAAAGGTAGCAAATGAGTTTTTTTGCAAAACAGAAAATATGTAAATAGGGAGGAGTATATGGAGAGAAAACGAGAGTGGTAAGAGAATGTAAAAGAGAGCAAATGAAGAGTGGGTGAGTTGCTGTCAACAATTTTTCCAAGGATAAGAAAAAGTTTGGTGTGAGATTAATAAGTTGACAAAACCTAGGGAACGAATGGATCTGACAGGTAAAAACGGAAGAGGAGAGTTATTAGATGGGAAGTTGAAAGTAACGAAAACTTGGAGGAATATTTCGAGCTACTGTTAAATGTTGAAGATAGCGAAGCTTGATTTCATGCATTGGCCAGGAGGTATAACATATTTTAGGAGTAAAGAAGAGCCAAATGTGAGTGTGGGAAGGTGCGTAAGGCTATGGATAAAATTAAAGGGGTAAAGCAGGTGAGATTGATGGGATCAAGGTGGGATATAGTTTTGGAGGGTTGATGCTTTTATTTAATAAATGTATTAAAGAGGGAAGGTACCTAGGATTGGAAGACAGCATGCATAGTTCCTTCTGTCTAAAGGTAAAGGGGAGAAAAGAGTAAGAATTATAGGGAAATAAGCCTGTTGAGTATACCTGGTAAGGTGCATGATAGAGTTACTGAAAGAATTAAGGGTTAGACGGAGAGCATGAAGAACAAGAAGGCTTTAGAAAGGGTAAAGGATATGTTGACCAACTGTTTACATTGATACATATAACTGAACAGTATTTAAATTAGATAAAGAAGTTTTTGGTGAATTTATGGATCTGGAAAGGTATATGACAGGGTGAATAGGGAAGCATATGACAGAAGTTCTAGTATATGGAGTAGGTGGTAGCTTACTGAAAGCTGTTAAGAGTATTTATAAGGAAAGTGAGACTCAGGTTAGGGTATGTAAGAGAGAGAGAGGGAGATTATTTTCCAGTAAAAGTAGACCTTAGACAGATATGCTTGATGTTACCATGGTTGTCTAATATATTTATAGGTGATGTTGCAAGTGTATTTTGGAGAGGTGTGGACTGGAAGATAACGAATTTAACACAAATTGTCACGGTTGCTTTTTGCTGATGACACTGTGCCTTTAAGAAATTCTTATGAAAAATTTTAAAGATTGGTGGACGAATTTGGGAGGGTATGTCAAAGAAGGAAATTAAAAGTGAACATTGGGAAATAGCAAAGTGATGAAGGTAACAAAAGTTTATGTAGTGAAAGATTGGATATGAGATTGAAGGGAGGGAGTATGAAGGAGGTGAATGTGTTCAGATATTTGATGTGAAGAATGGGTGATAAATGTTGCAGCAAGGAAGAGGCTGGAGGCAGGAATATGTCATGTCTGAGGAAATTTACTGTGTGGATATTATGCAGAAAATTCGTAACTAATAGATTAGGAAGTGTGGGGTTACTAAAAGTATTATCCTGAGGGCTGTGGAGGGTGTTGAGGTGGTTCAGACATTTAGAGAGCCTGAAACAAATTAGGATGACTTGAAGGGCGAATAAATTTGTAATGGAGGGAAGGCGTGTTAGGGGTCGTCTTTGGAAGGTTGTAGGGAGGGGTAAAGTAGGTTTTGATGGTGAGGGCTTAGACATCCAGCAAGCGTGTCAGCGTGTTAGATAGGAGTGTTAGGCAAGATTTTTTTTTTGACATGTGCTGGTGGAGTGTGAGCAAAATAATATTTATGAAGAGATTCAGGAAAACGGTTGCCGAACTTGAGTCCTTAAGGTGGACAGTAAAGTGCACTCTGAAGGAAGGCTGGCGGACATTTGCAGTTTTTAATTGAAGTTTCGGCGTCATTGTTGCGAAACATTGATGGTGAATGATTACATCGGCTTTACATCTCTACTGCTTCTACTGCTTCTACTGCTTCTACTGCTTCTACTGCTTCTACTGCTTCTACTGCTTCTACTGCCCTCTGTATTCAGGTGAGGAAGCTTACTGACTAGGGGAAACATTTCAGAATAAACTTACCTAACTGTTACACGTGTGTTTTGCTTGACGGCTTCTTGGTATTGTATACCATTATCATACTCACCTTTAATATTAGCGTATACCATTATCATACTCACCTTTAATATTAGCGTATTCCATTATCATACTCACCTTTAATATTAGCGTATTCCATTATCATACTCACCTTTAATATTAGCGTATACCATTATCGTACTCACCTTTAATATTAGCGTATTCCATTATCATACTCACCTTTAATATTGGCGTATTCATTATCATACTCACCTTTAATATTAGCATATACCATTATCTTACTCACCTTTTAATATTAGCATATACCATTATCATACTCACCTTTAATATTAGCGTATACCATTATCATACTCACCTTTAATATTAGCATATACCATTATCATACTCACCTTTAATATTAGCGTATTCCATTATCATACTCACCTTGAATATTAGCGCATACCATTATCATACTCACCTTTAATATTAGCGTATACCATTATCATACTCACCTTTAATATTAGCGTATACCATTATCATACTCACCTTTAATATTTGCGTATACCATTATCATACTCACCTTTAATATTAGCGTATACCATTATCATATTCACCTTTAATATTAGCGTATACCATTATCGTACTCACCTTTAATATTGGCGTATACCATTATCATACTCACCTTTAATATTAGCGTATACCATTATCGTACTCACCTTTAATATTAGCGTATACCATTATCTTACTCACCTTTAATATTAGCGTATACCATTATCATACTCACCTTTAATATTTGCGTATACCATTATCATACTCACCTTTAATATTAGCGTATACTATTATCTACTCACCTTTAATATTAGCATATACCATTATCATACTCACCCTTAATATTAGCATATACCATTATCATACTCACCTTTAATATTAGCATATACCATTATCATACTCACCTTTAATATTAGCATATCCCATTATCATACTCACCTTTAATATTAGCATATACCATTATCATACTCACCTCTAATATTAGCATATACCATTATCATATTCATCTCAATATTTTCTGTGCGATCAACAAATGTAGCAACAATTTGGTGACTTTATTAAAAGGCTAAACTGTTCTATTGTACATTATTTTTAAAACTTTAAACCGATAGATTGGTACAGACTGGAAGCATGACTGGAAATATCCTGGAGATTTAAAGCAACAAAATGCTGGACTCTTCCTTCAGGAACTTTTTGGAAAGTTTTGAAAAGACCCGTAAACCAACACAAGGACATTTGTTAGAAGACCTTGATCACTTCTAAGCACGTAGGGTTAAAAACACAATATATAGGCGTAGAGTGAGGTGTAAGTGACACACAGTGACCTGAAGAATGTCATATTGGGATGAGGACAGGTAGACAATGGGGGTCACTTGACTCCTGTGTTGGATGTAGTGTTTGCTTACGTGTCTTTTCAAACAAAAAGATCAAATCTGCACGAACACATTTGAACTTAACTCTCCCTCGTCGTCAATTATTTTTTGGGTTGGTGGTCGCTTCTCGTGAAGCTCCGGCACCCAGGGTATTGAAATGATCTGAGCCATTCACGAGAATAAGAACGGGTTCAATACTTATGGTGATAGGGCTTTTGAACACGCCAATCTTTCAACGAATTTGGTCCTAGTTACCATACACAAGTGTTGAAAATTTTAAGCTGACTGGATGAAGCATTCCTGAGTAATGAGCGAAATAATATAGAAAAAAATGGGGAAAAATCAGGCAGCCTCTATGGGTACCACTTAGGAAACCTAATAACAATTACTGAGGTTTAAGTTTTGATGAAAAACATATTGAGGAATATTAAGTGAAAAACAAAACATACGATTGTAGTGGGAGGCAGACCTAGGTGTAATGTTTAAAATATCGGAAGTGGGTGGGAGAGAATGGAGAGAGAGAGAGAGGAGAGAGAGAGAGAGAGAGAGAGAGAGAGAGAGAGAGAGAGAGAGAGAGAGAGAGAGAGAGAGAGAGAGGTTCGTTTACCATGTGAAGCCAAGGTGTGGAGAAGTATCCACTGAGTTGCGAGGAAGTTATAGGATGTTGTAAACTTATTATATGGAGGGAAACAGTGGGTGTATGAGTATAGCAATATAGGAGAGAGGGGGAGAGATGAAATAATAGTTGATTAGTTGGGTCCATGCTAGTTCAAGGTTGAGCTGTTAAATCGTTGGTGTCAGTGATTTGGTCCATAAATGCAAAAAAAATAATAAGAAAAACGAGATAAAATTCCATCTGTTAATGATAGAAATCTATGTTAGTGTGGGAATTTGTATTCTGGATTAGAGATGTTTTGCTTTGCTCTGGGAAAATTGTATCCCACAAAAGTCTAAACTGGGAAAGAGTAGCTGAAGAGACAGGTTAGGTAAAATTAGGATACATAAGATTACATTATGATAGAGATAGAGGCAACGTTTAATAAAAATATGCGGATGACAATATTGGAGGCGCAGCATCCCGGCCTAAGATGCGGAAGATGAGTTTAAATGGAGTCCAAGTGCAATGTAATTTATTTTAAATATAATCTCAAACATGAACACAAAATATTTGGCATCAAACTAACCGAAACCGAAGATCTCAAACGTCGATCTCAAACGTTCTAAATTATGGCTATCAGAGACCAACTAAACTAATTTAATATTATGTTTCATAACTAGACCTTGCAGCTCTAACCTCAAGACACCAGGTTGACTCTTATGCATGTGTTAGACCATCTTAAATATGTGTTCAAGTTTTGGTCTCCCTTTACATTAAAGATGATGTACTGAAAGAGGTTACAGAGAACTACCAAACTTGTACCAGAACTAAGAACAAACACTTGAAGTACTCAAAGCTCTCAGTCTTTTCTCTCTGAGAAATGTAACTACGAGATCTCATTCAAACACTCTGACATATTAAATGTCTTCGTTAGAGTCAGACATAAAGAACTACTTGAAATGATGATTGAGTCCGTAACTGGAAATAATGACATGACGAGAGGAAGAGGATGTAATTATACGTAATTATATCTGAAAGGAAAAAATTACCAGTGAAAGTTTGACACCACAGTTTGACACCAAAGTTTGACACCACAGTTTGACCCACAGTTTGACACCACAGTTTGACACCACAGTTTGACACCACAGTTTGACACCACAGTTTGACACAACAGTTTGACCCCAGTTTGACACCACAGTTTGACAAGCACTTCGCTGAAAACGATTCAACTAAAGCTACTCCGGGAAAAACTGAATTTAAAAGTTATGTTGGTGTTAGTTCAGCAACTGTAACAGAACGACCAGTTAACAACGAGCCAGCCAAGTTAATATTGTAAGTAGTAGAAGTAAGAGATAATGATTAGCATTTTAGTGGCAGCAGTGATGCGCAGTTGGTAACACGAGAAGATAATCCAGAAACAAAATAAATTAGAAAAAATAGTAGTTGCAGTCGTTATCATTCAGCCCTTTCATCTCTCCTCTAAATTTCATGTCATTTTTCTTATTTAGAATGATATATTCCTCCTCCTCCTAACCTGTGTTTTCATGGCAGCAGTGGCTGCATGGAGAGCTGGGTGGAGTCTTGTGTTACTCATCACGATTATATTACTTCACCCTGTGTTGTTCATTGAATGTGGTGCTTGAATAATATAATTTATAAATTTAAAATTTAAAAATAA
>WNWK01020320.1:0-36090 GCA_009830355.1 Cherax destructor | reverse complement strand
AATGGAGATGTTAATGTACAGCAGTATTCCAGCCTAGAGAGAACAAGTGATTTGAAAAGGATCATCATCATTGGCTTGGCGTCTCTTGTTTTGAACGTTCTCATTATCCATCCTATCATTTTCTTTGCAGTTGTGATTGTGGCACTGTTGTGATCCTTGAAAGTGAGATCCTCAGACATTACCACTCCCAGGTCCCTCACAATTTTTTTCCACTCTATTGTATGATCAGAGTTTGTAGTATACTCTGTTCTAGTTATCTCCTCCAGTTTTCCATAACCTAGTATAGTTGGAATTTGTCTTCATTGAACATCATATTGTTTTCTGTTCCCCATTGGAAAACTTGGTTTATATATTTTTGGAGGTTAACCGTGTCCTCAATAGATGACAGTCTCATGCAGATCCTAGTATCGTCTGCAAAGGATGACATGGTGCTGTGGATTACATCTCTGTTTGTCTGATATGAGGATGAGGAATAGGATGGGGGGCGAGTACTGTGCCTTGTGGAACAGAGCTTTTCAATGTGGCAGCTTCCGATTTAACTCTGTTGTTGACCACTACTTTGTGCACGATTGGTTAGGAAGTTGAAGATCTATCTCCCCACTTTGCCAGTTATTCCTTTAGCATGTATTTTGTGTGCTATTTCGCCATGATTGCACTTGTCAAAGGCTTTTGCATAGTCTGTGTATATTATGTCTGCATTCTGTTTTTCTTCCAGTGCATCCAAGACCATATCATAATGATTCAGTAGTTGCGAGAGACAGGAGCAACCTGGCCTGAACCCATGTTGCCCTGGATTGTGCAGTTCTTTCAAAGATTTTTATTATGTGGGATGTTAGAGCTATTGGTCTATAGTTCTTAGCTAATGCTTTGCTGCCACCTTTATGGAGTGGGGCTATATCGGTTGTTTTAAGTGACTGGAATTTCACCCATGTCTAAGCTCCTTCTCCACAGTATACTTAATACACGTAAAAGGGGTTTCTTGCAATTCTTAATGAACACAGAGTTCCACGAGTCTGGGCCCAGGGTTGAGTGCATGGGCATGTTGTCACTGGGGTTTTCAAAGTCTATCGGAGTTAGGGTAATGTCGGAAATCTGGCATACATTGATGGAGTTTTGAGGCTCATTCATGAAGAAATCATTTGGATTGTTGATCTTCAGACTGATTAGTGGCTCACTAAACACAAAGTTGTACTGGGATTTCAGTATCTCACTCATTTCCTTGTCGTCATCTGTGAAAGTCCCATCTTGTCTGAGCAAAGGCCCGATACTAGATGTGGTATTTGCCTTGTTTTTGGCATATGAAAAGAAATATTTCAAATTTCTTTCAATTTCACTAATTGCTTTAAGCTCCTCCTGGTTCCCGTAAGAGTCCTTTAACTTAAGTTCGATACTTTCCACTTCCCTGGTCAGCGCTTCCTTCCATGTATCGGATAATCTAGCGTTCTTGAGGAGCTCAGTGATTCTTAATCGTCTTCTGTAGAGGAAGCGTCTTTCTCTCTCCAGTTTACTCCTGCTCTTCTTCTTAGGGGAATATGCCTTGAACATATTTCAGCTGCCAGGAAGTTGATCCTTTCAAGGCACTGGTTTGGATCCATGTTATTTAAGATATCTTCCCAACATGTTTCATTTAAGACATGGTTTACCTGGTCCCAGCTGATGTTCTTGTTGTTGAAGTTGTATTTGGTGAAGACACCTTCACCAAGAGGTACGTACTTGAGTTCCAATTTATTTTCCAGGAGGTATTTCTTCACACTGGGGCCAAATACTTCATTGAACCAATCAAGGAAAATTTTCCTCGTGACCCATGCCTTACTGTTAGCCTTCCACATCACACACGAATTAGCCTTGGCGACACTGTTTTTCTTGAACACACTGGGATTTTCAGAGTGATACACCAGTAAAGGCTTCACTTTGAAATCCCCACTAGCATTACTACAGAACATGAGTTAGCCTGACTTTCATAGGCTTGTGTCCCGGCAGTGCCTTTTTCCCTGCGTGGGTCCTCTTTGGCATTTTCTTCCAAAAGTGTTTTGTCACAATTGAACACTTGTTGGGGTTTGAATTGTTCAGCCTCTATGTACCCCTTGAATTCCTGAACATATTTTTCTGCCGCACATTTGTCAGAACTTGCAGCCTCGCCATGCCTTACCACACTGTGTATGCCACTATGTTTTTTAAATCTCTCAAACCAGCCTTTGCTGGCCTTAAATTCACTAACATCAGCACTAGTTCCAGGCATTTTCTTTACGAGATCATCATGCAGCTGCCTTGCCTTTTCACAAATTATCAACTGCATGACACTATCTCCTGCCAACTATTTTTGGTTGATTCACACCAACAACAGTCTCTCCACATCTTCGAGTAACAACAGCTTCCTTGATTTCCTTTTTCTTGACCACAATGGAAGCAATGGTTGTATGGGGTTTCTTATACAACCTGGCAATCTCTGCCACATGCACTCCACTTTCATATTTTGCAATGATGTCTTTCTTGAATTCTATAGTGTTTCTCACCTTCTTTACCAAAGGGCTGGCACTAGGAGCTTTCTTTGGGCCCATGGTGGCTTATTTAGCAGTTGCAAGCACTAAAACGAATGGAATTTTACGAAATGTATTGTATGAATCCGTGGGATCGTGCTCACTGGCTGATAAACAATGGCACACTGAGGGCTGCTCGGACGCGTTCGGGACGAATGACTATTACCGAGTTAAATGACGGTCACCGAGCCAGTATTTTGACGAAAAAACGTTACTATTACCGAATATTACGAAATCCGACTACTACGAAATCCGGGGGTCCACTGTATATGTACAAATTGGGAGTTGTCATAGTTGCTCTTTGCCAGTGACAGTGTTTTTTGCGGGATTCTGAAGAGAAGCTGCATAAGTTGGTGGACAAGTTTGGAAAGATATATGAAAAAGAGAGAGAACAATGTGATAAGAGTAAGAAAATGTTAAGGCAGTGGAAAATTTAATGATATACGATTATTACTGAGTCTCCCTACGATCCCCGTTGGGGAGGGGAACCTTTACCTGCACCACCATGGCTCACCGAGTAAAGATCAAGGCTAAGGACTCTTCAACCACTGATGCTTCCAAGCTGGCCCTTGCTACTACCCTTAAAAGCAATTTGCAGTTGAAATTCTCAGGAATTTCCACTCTTCATGAAGCCTTCCTTGTCACATTCATCAATGATGAGGAAGCAGAAAAAGTACTCTCACCACCTGCTATTACGACCCTTGATGATCAAGGCTTTGTTCTCTCAACATCGCCATTTATGAGAGCAAAACGATCGGTGTTTATGAAGCGACTTGACAAACTCATCACCTCCATGACTACCGACGAAATCAAGCAATCAATTGAAGATCTCAACGATTGGGCTGAATTAGAAGCTGTAATCAAGATCCCCAATGCCTCATCAATGCTGAAAATCACGTTTATCGACATGAACATGGCTGCCAGATCTCTCTCTGATGGTCTAGCTGTCTCATACTACTACATCAACCCTGGTCAACTTGAACCTGAACGTTTCAAGCAAATTTCACCTTGCTGGACATGCTTTTCCTACAGTCATTCTACCAACGATTGTCACGTCAAGAACAAGAAAATATGTTCCACTTGTGGGTCTGAAGGTCACGACTTTCGTTCCTGCACCTCCACTACTGCTCCTACCTGCATCAACTGTAAAAGTGATCATCATACTCTGGCAGCCAAATGTCCTGTTTGAAAGGAGATCCTTTCCAAGAAATTAAAGGAAGACCTTAAGAAAACACCAGGCAACTCTCCAACTTATGCTGCAATAGCTAAACTCCAGTCTACTACCGCCAAGATCCTGCAAGCCACTCAGCAGCAGCAGCAGCCGCCGCCGCCACCACCACCACCCACCTCGCCTCTGCCTGACGACATCTCCACGAAGATTTATTACTGCATGATGTATGCTCTCATGAACAACGCAGCTAAACCAGGTTCCTTCAACACATCGATAAACGAACTCCTTGCCCTCAACATGCCAGCATTCAACTTCCCAACAAGTCCTCCTTCAGCTGAGATTTTAAAGATAATTCCAAAAGTCGTCAGTTTTGCTGCACCAGATGACTTGCAAGAATTGCTGCTTGAAGATGACACGTGTTCTAATACGGCCTCCACCAATGAGAGTTCACCTCCACCTCGCGCTACCACCACTACCAAGAACCAATCAGCTGCCTCCTCACCCGTGGAGATACAGCCAACTCCCACCAATGAGAAGCATTCAACTACTACTGCCACGGACCAATCACCGACCTTGCCTTCCACCGCCTCTGCTGCCACGTACAAATCTCCACTCTCTAGTCTTCGGTTCTACACAACTCGTCAGTTTAATGACCAAATGTTTGCTTCTGAACTTCACCAGCGACTTAAAGATGGGACTGCCAAGTTCGTCTGTACTGACGTTTTCTTTCCCTTCCATGTAGTACTCATCGCCCTCGCCAACCATAAAAGCGACTATCAATTTCAGGTGGATCACCTCACACGTAAGCAGTACAACTCATTTGAAAACGGAAAAATGATTAATTGAAGACTCAACACTTGACTGCTGACCTTCCCTGCCTGCCTGCCTCTGCCATCACCGCACCTTTCAAGGTGCCACCCTGCTGTTCCTGATTACTCGCCATCAAGACCTGCAGTACGTCAGTACCACTTGCTCCACAGTGGTTGGGCCACTGATCTTCACATCCTCCTCTCCTCCACCATCCCATCCTTTTCCAGCATTTCCATCCTTCCCCTTCCTTCTTCCTTCCCCATCTCGTCGATTCTTCGGCCATATCGATTCGATTCGATTCGAAAATTTAATATCAGTTTGTAGGGAGGAAGTTATAAATTAGACACATATGCAACATTTGGGTATCTGACTACAGTATATAAGCTACCTCTACGGACATATGCAGTACTTTTTACAAGATTGATGGACTGAACACATCGACTCCAGGCCGAGGGACTGATTACCTCAAAACTCCTACTCTCCTTACACCTTTCTACTTTGTATTGGACTGATGAAGCCACTGTGTGGCGAAACGTTTCCTCAATAAAGATACCCAAATGTTGCATGTGTGTCTAATTTATAACTTGTCGGTTCTCTGAACCATTCATCTACAGGGAGGAAGTATGGAGGAACTGAATGTATTTAGATATTTTTAAGTGGATGTGTTACCAGATGCCTCAACATCCCACCTACTTTTTTCCCCCCTCATCTGTTTTTTGCTTCACCTCATCTTTCATGAAGAGGTGAAGGAAAACTTAGATGAGGGGTAAAGAGTAGGTGGTATGTTAAGGTATTTGTAAGGAAAGTTTATATATATATATTTCCTCCCCCAACAAGTCGGCCGTCTCCCACCGAGGCAGGGTGACCCAAAAAGAAAGAAAATCCCCAAAAAGAAAATACTTTCATCATCATTCAACACTTTCACCTCACTCATACATAATCACTGTCTTTGCAGAGGCGCTCAGATACGACAGTTTAAAAGTCCCTCCAAACTGCCAATATCCTAAACCCCCTCCTTTAAAGTGCAGGCATTGTACTTCCCATTTCCAGGACTCGAGTCCGGCTAACCGGTTTCCCTGAATCCCTTCACTAAATATTACCTTGCTTACACTCCAACAGCTCGTCAGGTCCCAAAAACTATTCGCCTCCATTCACTCCTATCCAACACGTTCGTGCACGCTTGCTGGAAGTCCAAGCCCCTCGTCCCCAAAACCTCCTTTACCCCCTCCCTCCAACTTTTTGAGGACGACCCCTACCCCGCAGAATATGGTATAGCAGAGTATGGTGGTAAACACTCTAATATGATGAAGAATTAGACACATGTGCAAATCTGAGTACGTATATCTTTATTTGTAGACGTTTCACCATCCATTGACTTAATCAATACAAGGACATAATGTGCTGTTCAACAACTCCAAGGCTGAGGGTCTGATTACCTCATCTTATGTATATAATTCTTAACATTGTCCTTGTATTGATAAAGCCATTGGCTGGCAAAACGTCTACAATAAAGATACCCAGATGTTGCACATGTGTCTAATTCTTCATCTTGTCCATACTGTATACCATTCATGTACAATACAGTGGACCCCCGAGTTTCGTAAAAACTTCACTCCTGAAGTCTGCTCAAGCGCCATTACCGAACGAATTTACTCCCTTAAGGAAAAATGTCACGTAGGTTATTCTATTTCAGACCCCCAAAAATACACTTCCACAAGCACTTACAATATTATACTTACATAATTGTATGATTTCCGGGGTTTACGAAACTCGGGGGTCCACTGTATTAATATTGGTGTGAGGTATCATCTCTAAATGTTGTATGAGGAGGCTGGAGACAGTTGGTGTTATCTTCAAGAGCTACGTATGTGTGGTGCAGATCTTATGAAAAGAGATGGACACTAGGATTGATCCATGGCCCACAAAATTAACAGCTGTACATTATAACTTTGTGTTTATTATGAAGAGAATTTAGAGTTTAGAAATTAGGTGGTGTAGTTGGGAGAGGTGGTATTCAGAAGGCATTGGAGGGGTTGTGACAGCTTTGGAGTTTAAAGAGGATTGATCAGATTAGGATGATTGAGATGAAGTATACAGTGGACCCCTGGATTACGTGATTAATCCATTCCAGAGGGCTTAACTTAATCCGAATCTATTTTCCCCATAAGAAATAATGGAAATTCAATTAATCCGTTCCAGACACCCAAAAGTATTAAAATAAATATTGTTTACACATTAACTTACACAGTACATGTATATATAAATTACAACTAATAAATACAACAGTGTAGTAACTTAACACTTACCTTTATTGAAGAGTTGTTGATGTGTGGAAGATGGAAGGAGGGGGAGGAAGGAGTAGTATGCTGGTGTTTGGAAGGGGAATCCCCTTCCATTAACACTGCAGGTACCAAGTTCTTTTCTGGGGTTACTGTCCTTCTTTTTCTTTTAATGCCACTAGGACCAGATTGAGTCACTGGAACCCCCTCTCACAAAAAATCTGTCCAGGGAGCTCTGTGTCTGGCGTTTCTTTAAAACATCCCTGAAATGGGACAACACATTGTCATTGTACATGTTGCCAGCACGGCCTGCAACAGCTTTGTTAGGGTGAAAATCATCCATAAAGCCTTGCACATCAGTCCATTTGGCACAGATCTCCCTAATCCTTGAAGAAGGCACCATCTTCCATCTATCTTCTTCCTCCTCCTCTGGACCATTTTCCTGAACTGTGGTCTGTTGCTGTTGCAGATGAAGCTCTTGCAGATCTGCAGTGGTTATCTCTTCATTGTCCTCCTCCACCAACTCTTCCACATCCTCTGTACTAACATCCAACCCCATGGACTTCCCCAGTGCCACAATTGCTTCCACAACAGGCTCAGGGTCCTGAGGCTCATCCCCAAAACCTTCAAAATCCCTCTCTGGGACACAGTCTGGCCACAATTTTCTCCAGGCAGAGTTCAAAGTCCTGGTAGTCACTCCCTCCCAAGCCTTACCTATAAGTTTTATGCAATGGAGGTTATTGAAGTGATCTTTCCAAAACTCTTTTAGGGTCAATTCAGTGTCCGAGGTCACATCAAACCACTTTTGAAACATTGCTTTGGTGTAGAGTTTTTTAAAGTTTGAAATGACCTGCTGGTCCATGGGCTGGAGGAGAGGAGTGGTATTAAGGGGCAAGAACTTCACTGTGATGAACTTAGTCCTTCACAATTTGCTCTTCCAAGTCTGGAGGATGACCAGGAGCATTGTCTATTACCAGGAGGCACTTGAGGCCCAATTTATTTTTCTCGAGATATTTCTTCACACTGGGGCCAAACACTTCATGGAACCAATCAAGAAAAATTTCCTAGTGACCCCATGCCTTACTGTTAGCCTTCCACATCACACAAATTAGCCTTAGCGACACTGCATTTCTTAAACACACTGGGATTTTCAGAGTGATACACCAGTAAAGGCTTCACTTTAAAATCCCCACTAGCATTACTACACAACATAAGAGTTAGCCTGTCTTTCATAGGCTTGTGTCCTGGCAGTGCCTTTTCCTCCTGTGTAATGTAGGTCCTGTTTGGCATTTTCTTCCTAAACAGGCCTGTTTTGTCACAATTAAACACTTGTTCAGGTTTAAATCCTTCAGCCTGTACATAGCTTTGAAATTCCTTCACATATTTTTCAGCCGCACTTTTGTCAGAACTGGCTGCCTCACCATGCCTTATCACACTATATATGCCACTACGCTTCTTAAATCTGTCAAACCAGCCTTTGCTGGCTTTAAATTCGCTCACTTCAGCACTCGTTGCAGGCATTTTCTTGACGAGATCATCATGCAAATGCTTTGCTTTTTCAGATATTATAGCCTGCATAACACTATCTCCTGCTAATTGGTTCTCGTTGATCCACACCAACAACAAAGTTTCCACTTTTTCCAGCACTTGCGATCCCTGTTTTGTGATCATATTTGCACCTTTCGCAACAACAGCGTCCTTGATTTTATTTCCCTTGGCCGCACTGGTACCGATGGTTGACTAGGGTTTGCCATTCAGCATGGCCAGCTCAGCGACACGCACTCCACTTTCATATTTTGCAAGGAACTCCTTCTTCAGTTCTACCGTATTTCTCAGCCTCTTTACCACAGAGCTGGCACTAGGAGCTTTCTTTGGACCCATGGTGGCTTATTTAGCAGTTGCAGGCACTAAAAACAGTGGAAAAATGACAAAAATGTATGGTATGAATGACAAAAATGTATGGTATGAATGCGTGGGTGGCGCTCACTCGCTGGTAAACAACGGCACACTGACTCTGGATGGAGTGTTGTGCCATCCGAGGGCGTGTGTATGCGTCCAAGACAAATAGCGTATTCCGAGCGGATCATCGAATACCGAATCAATATTTTTACAGAAAAAAGTATCGTTTTCCGAATTTAACATAATCCGACGCCATCGTAATCCTGGGGTCCACTGTATATCTAGGGTAGAGGGAAAGGGGTTGGAGGGAATGCAGGAGGTTTTGTGTAGTAAGGACTTAAGCATCCAGAAGGAGTAGGGTTGTGTGCACTCGCATACATACGTACTCGCCTGTGTGGTTGTATGGATGGAGTCTTAGCGTGTGTGTGTGTGTGAGGGAGAGAGCGAGGTAGGTAGGTTAGGATGAGTGGAGAAAAGTGGTTTTTAGAAATTTTATGTGCTGTTGCAGAGTGAGCAAGACACATTTATGAAGAGACAAAGGGGAAGTTGGTTGGCTGGGTGTGAGTCATGGAGGTAGTGGTATAAAGTGCCTGCACTCTGAAGGATGGGTGGAGATGGTGGTGTACAGTTCCTGCACTCTGAAGGACAGGTGGAGTTGGTGTACAGTGCCTGCATTCTGAAGGACGGGTGGAGATGGTGGTGTAAAGTGCCTGCACTCTGCAGGAGGGCTGGAGGTGGTGGTGTACAGTGCCTGCACTCTGAAGGAGGGCTGGAGGTGGTGGTGTACAGTGCCTGCACTCTGAAGGAGGGCTGGAAGTGGTGGTGTACAGTGCCTGCACTCTGAAGGAGGGCTGGAGGTAGTGGTATACAGTGCCTGCACTCTGAAGGAGGGCTGGAGGTGGTGGTGTACAGTGCCTGCACTCTGAAGGAGGGCTGGAGGTCGTGGTGTACAGTTCCTGCACTCTGAAGGACGGGTGGAGGTGGTGGTATACAGTGCCTGCACTCTGAAGAACGGGTGAAGGTGGTGGTGTACAGTGCCTGCACTCTGAAGGAGGTGGTGAAGTTCAGAAGTTCACTTTGTGATGTATGCATACCTCTGATAAGACAGCTATTGAATGAATGATGGTGAAGGTTTACTTTTTCTGTGTGATACACTAACTTGTGAAAGTACCAGTGGTAAAAATAGAATAATTGTGCTTGTATGTTTTAGTTTGCTTTTTGTTTTCATATTTTTTTGTGTGTTTGTGTTTTATGTACATGCTTGTGTGTTTCTAGGGGGTAAAGGAGGTTTTGTGGGCAAGGGGCTTGAACTTCCAGCAAGCATGCGTGAGCGTGTTAGGAGTGAATGGAGACGAATGGTTTTTGGGACCTGACGATCTGTTAGAGTGTGAGCAGAGTAATATTTTGTGAAGGGATTCAGGGAAACCAGTTAGCTAGACTTGAGTCCTGGAAATGGGAAGTACAATGCCTGCACTTTAAAGGAGGGGTTTGGGATATTGGCAGTTTGGAGTGACATCATAACTGTCGTATGTAGGCGCCTCTGCAAAGACAGTGATTATGTATGAGTGATTGTGAAAAGAGTTGAATGATAATGAAAGTTTTTTTCCTTACTTTTTGGGTTTTCTTTCTTTTTGGGTCACCCTGCCTTGGTGGGAAATGGCTGACGTGTTTAAAAAAATAATATATATGTATATAATGTCGTTCTCCATGGGAAGTGGAACAGAATTCTTCCTCCGTAAGCCATGCATGTCATAAGAGGCGACTAAAATTCTGGGAGCAAGTGGCTATTAACCCTTTCTCCTGTATACATTACTAAAGTTAAAAGAGAAACTTGTTTTTCTTTTTGGGCCACCCTGCCTCGGTGGGATACGGCCGGTGCGTTGAAAAAAGAAGAAAGATGTACGTATGTCATGTCTAAGTGAATGAATGATGATGAAAGAAACTTTCATCATCATTCACTCCATCACTATCTTGCTAGAGGCGTGCTTACACTATGGTTATAAAACTGCAACATCAACACCCCTCCTTCAGAGTGCAGGCACTGTACCTTCTCCCTCCAGGACTCTAGTCCAGCCTACTAGGCAAAAGCCCACACGTATGAGAAGGAAACTTATGACAATGTTTCAGAGTCCAAAACGTAGTTTAGTTTCATTCTCCTATGTGAGGGTTATTTGTGTATTGTTCCAGTCACAGCATTTTGCCTTTTAATCTTTCAGTACAGTGCTTATTGTTTTTATATATTTTTTCAGATCAAGGCTAAAAATCAAGGTCGCCTCTTCCAAATTGGCTGGACTCGGATTGTCTTGGATGAGGCGCACGTTATTCGTAACCACAAGAGCAAGACATCGCAGGCAGTATGTCTACTTAGAGGTGGTCGAAGGTGGGCCCTGACAGGAACTCCAGTTCAGAATCGAGAGATGGACTTGTACTCCCTAGTGCGTTACCTCAGAGCCACTCCATTTGATGACTATACCGTAAGTTTGTGTGAAATTTGATTTGCCTAAATGTTGCCTTAATTGGCTTATCGAAATGTGACTCGTAGCTCAGTGGTAACATCTTCGGCTCACATCCGAAGGACTCAGGGTTCAATTCTGGGGTGATGTGGACATGTTACACCTGTTACCCCTGTTCACCTGTCTGTAAATAGGTACCAGTGTGTTAGTATATTGTTGTGGGTAGTGTCCTGGGAGATGGCAGTTTATCTTGTACAAAGTTGGGTTTTAAAATAAACTGAAAAAGGATATCAGTTTTTTACCCATAAATTCAACTTTGCCACAGGCTAGATTCCTGCTTTAGTTTAATAATTATGAAGACAAAGTGGGAGTTGTCACAGTTGCTTTTTGCTGATGACACTGTGTTTTGGGGAAATTCTGAAGAGAAGTTGCAGAGGTTGGTGGATGAATTTGGTAGGGTATATAAAAGAAAATTGAAAGTGAATGTAGGAAAGAGTAAGGTGATGAGGATAACAAAAAGATTAGGTGACGAAAGATTGGATATCAGATTGGAGGGAGAGAGTATGGAGGAGGTGAATGTATTCAGATATTTGGGAGTGGATATGTCAGCAGATGGGTCTATGAAGGATGAATTGAATCATAGAATTGATGAGGGGAAAAGGGTGAGTGGTGCACTTCGGAGTCTGTGGAGACAAAGAATTTTGTCCATGGAAGTAAAGAGGGGAATGTATGAGAGTATAGTTATACCAGCACTCTTATATGGATGTGAAGCATGGGTGATGAATGTTGCAACGATGAGAAGGCTGGAGGCAGTGGAGATGTCATGTCTGAGGTCAATGTGTGGTGTGAATATAATGTAGAGAATTCGGAGTTTGGAAATTAGGAGGAGGTGCGGGATTACTAAAACTATTATCCAGAGGGTTGAGGAGGGGTTGTTGAGGTGGTTCAGACATGTAGAGAGAATGGAACGAAACAGAATGACTTTGAGAGTGTATAAATCTGTAGTGGAGGGTAGGGATCGGCCTAGGAAAGGTTGGAGGGAGGGGTTAAAAGAGGTTTTGTGTGCGAGGGGCTTGGATTTCCAGCAAGCATGCGTGAGCGTATTTGATAGGAGTGAATGGAGACAAATGGTTTTTAATACTTGATGTGCTGTTGGAGAATGAGCAAAGTAACATTTATGAAGAGATTCAGGGAAACTGGCAGGCCAGACTTGAGTCCTGGAGATGGGAAGTACAGTGTCTGCACTCTGAAGGAGGGGTGTTAATGTTGCAGTTTTATAACTGTAGTGTAAAGCACCCCTCTGGCAAGACAGTGATAGAGTGAATGATGATGAAAGTTTTTCTTTTTCGGGCCATCCTGCCTTGGTGGGAATCGGCCGATGTGTTAATAATAAAAAAAAAAAAGACAATGGACACTAAGTTTAGTACAACTGCTATTGTTGCCACCTCCCTAGTTAAGAACGATAACAAATTTGTTGAGTTAAGCACAAGAATTAACCCTTTCGGGGTTGGTGCCGTACTAGTACGTGTTACGAGCAGGGGTTGGTGCCGTACTAGTACGCGTAAATTCTAGCGGCTTCAAATTAAGCGGGAAACAGCTGGTAGGCCTAGGGATGAGAGAATGGGTCTGCGCGGTCAGTGTGCGCAGTAGGAAAAAAATCGGGCACCCAGTGGTGCATTGTGGGAACACCATTTCAGTACACCTTGTCCACCATGCCTCGCAGCAAGAAACACCTTACTCCTCGGCGAATTGGGAATTTTTTTTTTCCCCAGTGACAGTTCTAACAGTGATGGGGGTGTCAGTGAAGGTGACTTTCAAGGTTTTGAGGCGGTTGTGACCGAAATTAGTGACCATAATGCCGGTATAAGTGAGGAAAACCCAGACGTCCCACAGCCGTCCACCTCTGGTGCTGTGGCGTCTTGTTCACGTCCAGTTGTACCAGAACGAAGGTGGAAACTCCTATTTACTCATATCCTGGACTCAGATGTGAGCAATGGTGATGATAGTGATAGTGAATATGAACTCCAAGCCCTTCGAAATAGTTCCAGTAGCACGAGTGAAGGGGAATATTCACCAGTGAAGCGTCAGTATATACGCCGGTATATGCGCTCTGGTAGTGTGCCATATGCTCTTCCAAGGGTTAGGAGTACATCTCGGAGTACATCCCATGGGCATACAACAGGAAGTGACAGTGAAGATGATAGTGTTGTAATTGGGATGAGAAATGTGCATGGTAGTGGTGGTGGTGCCGGGCGCGAGGCACCAGTAGTGGACCATGCTGGCACTGACGCCGCTGAGTCAGCTCAGCTACAACAAAGGCAACCCTCACCCACCCACCAACCCCCACAACCACCTGTAAATATCCAGTATCCACCAGCAGACCGCACCTGGGATTGGCAGGAAGCTGCGAATTTTATTCCCATTCCTCATCAGTTTGATGAAAGTCACAGTGGAATACGCCCATCTTGTCCACTTGGGAACAATGCCACTGAACTGGAATGTTTCGAGTTATTCTTTGATGAACCCCTGATGGACATTATTATCAGGGAAAGCAACAGATACTTCGATTACACAATGGCAAACACGATTCTTTCACCAAAATCACATCTACACCAGTGGAAGGAGACAACTGTGGCAGAGATGTATCTTTTCTTTGCCACAATAATGCTTATGCCACATGTGTATAAGCACCATATCAAATCATACTGGTCAACAGACCAATTGATTGCAACACCAGCTTTCAGTGATATTATACCAGTGAATCGATTTGTGCTACTGTTACGCATGTTTAGGGTGAGTAGGTGGTTTTTGAGAAGTCTTAAATTGATTTTCACACATGGTTATTTTAGTATTTACTGGTAATGAATTCCAGATTCTGGGGCCCTTTATGTGCATAGAATTTTTACATAGGTTGATATGGACACTGGGTATATCAAAAAGTGATCTGTGTCTTTACATAGGTTGATATGGACACTGGGTATATCAAAAAGTGATCTGTGTCTTGTGTTGTGGTCATGGGTCCTATTAAGGTTGGCGAGGAGAATTTTGAGTGGAGGGTTTATATTAGAATGTAGAGTTCTATGTATGTAGTAGGCACAAGAATAAGTGTGAATGTTCTTTATGGTGAGTAGTTTTAGGCTTTTGAATATTGGTGGAGTATGCTGTCTAGAGTGGGAATTTGTTATCTTTCTGACTGCAGCCTTTTGCTGGGTTATGAGTGGCCTAAGGTGATTTAATGTTGTTGAACCCCATGCACAGATTCCATAGGTGAGATATGGGTAGAAAAGCGAGTGATATAGTGCAAGGAGAGCTGATTGAGGCACATAGTAGTGTATCTTTGATAATATGCCTACTGTCTTTGAGATTTTCTTGGAAATGTGTTGTACAGTGGTCCCTCGGTTTTCGGTCATCTCCAAACTTGAACATTTATGTAAGTGTATTTTCGTAAGTGCTTTTGCAAGTGTATTTTTGGGGGTCTGAAATTGACTAACCTACGTGACATTATTTCTTAAGGAAGTAAATTCGTTTGGTAATGGCACTTGAGCAGCATTCTGGAAAGAATTGTCGGTGAAAACCGAGGGTCCACTGTACAGTGGACCCCCGAGTTTCGTAAAAACTTCACTCCTGAAGTCTGCTCAAGTGCCATTACCGAACGAATTTTCTCCCTTAAGGAAAAATTTCACGTAGGTTAGTCTATTTCAGACCCCCAAAAATACTTTTCCACAAGCACTTACAATATTATACTTACATAAATGTACGATTTCCGGGGTTTACGAAACTCGGGGGTCCACTGTATATGTGTCTGGAATTTAAGGCTACTGTCAATATGGATTCCTAGGAATTTTCCCTCTGTGAGTCTTGTGATGGGTGAACCATTGAGCATTATGTTAAGTGGAACATTTGTGGCTCTGTTTCCAAACTGTATGAAGTAGGTCTTGTCAGTATTTAGAGTAAGTTTATTAGTCGTCATCCATGTTGATATTTTCTGTAATTCGGCATTAATAACAGTATTGGACAATATGACTGGATTTGGGTGAGAGAAGACATACGTTGTGTCATCTGCAAAGACCATTAAGACTACAAATATTTTAAGGTAAGTAATGAGTGTACTGTATATTTATTTTATCACTCTAGGGAGCTTTAAGCCTCGTAGTATAGTATGTGTGGGTGGGGTGGCAAGGAGGGCAGCCACACCTGACTTCTTACAGTAAATACTACTCACCTTTTGCCCAACATTGACTAAAAATGTTTTGAGGTAAATAATGAGTGTACTGTGTGTGTATTTTACTTTTTAATGCCTAGTTCTATTGCTAACTTAATATATGTTAGTGTAAACTTGTTATCTGACATTTATATGCATTTATAAATGGAAAAAATGGAGCTCTGCTTTCCGGCAGTAGCCTGGAACCTGACCTGCCGTATAAGTGGGGCCCTACTGTACATATGAAATGGTTTCGAAAAGTAATAATTTCAAATAGTTTTTATTTAGTTTTTGTTTATAATCATTTTTGTTTTCCAGTGTTGGAAACTGCAGGTGTCGAACAACAGTGCCCAAGGAATGCTACGACTGGGCCTTCTAGTGAAGGTCCTTGTCCTGCGTCGAACCAAAGATCAGGTAAATATTTAAAAAAAAAAAAAAATTATTAGCACATCGGCTGTTTCCTACTACAGTATTTATGGTTCACTTCCTCTTTCATAGGCCCATCTGCTGACAAGTCAGCTCCCAAATATCTGAACACATTCACTTCCTCCATACTCCCTCCCTCCAATTTGATATCCAGTCTTTCGTTACCTAATTTTTTTTGTTATTCTCATCACCTTACTCTTTCCTATGTTTGCTTTTAGTTTCCTTCTTTTACACACCCTCCCAAAAATAACTAATTTAAAAAAGAGTTTAATAATTTTGTTTAAAATATTTATCCATGTATGCAAATGACAATAGAATGCATATGTTTAATAATGGTGCTAATTATTTTATTTGTGTTAATTTGTGTTAATAACCTGCATATTCTGGGCATGGGCATGAGTTTAAATTAACATACAGCATGTGAAGAAATTACAGTATTGTAGAGTGTACAGAGGTGCCCAGCACCTACATATAAACAAGCCACTACCAGCAGACTACATAAATACAGTAGTGAGAAACTTGTATATTGTATTGGTGAAATTCAAAATTGCTCTCACACACAAGGATGGTGAGATGTTTAAGAGTTGTGTTGTAATATGTTAGGTAAAAGGGCACAAGTGCAACTAGTCCGACATTTTATTGTAGCAACGTTTCGATCTCCAGGAACTTTGTTATGCTTGATAAAGCTCCTATAGATTGAAACGTTGCCATAATAAATGTTACATTAGTTGCATTTGTGTCCTTTTACCTAACATATTGTCGGAGATGCTACCAACACTATTACAAGTTGTAATATGTTGTTGTTATTGGGATTTTTTAACACCGGCCGTCTCCCACCAAAGCAGGGTGACCAAAAAAAAAAATGTAAAGCTTTTCTTCCTTTTTATGTTTAGTAATTTATAGGGTAGAAGGGGGTTACTAGCTCCTTGCTCCTGGCTAGGGGGCTAGGTCTACAGATGCAGTCTAATACATTCACTAGTGCTGTGTTAAAATGTGTTTACTCTGAGCATTTGCTTCATATCACCCTTTGTGAAATGTGTGAAGCATGAGTTATAAATGCTGCAGCAAGGAGAGGGCTGGAGGCAGTGGAGATGTCGTGTCTGAGGGCAATGTGTGGTGTGAATATTATGCAGAGAATTTGTAGCTTGGAGATCAGTCAAGTCAGTCAGTAAGTCAGTCAAGTCAGTCAGCAGGTCAGTCAGTAAGTCAGTCAGTAAGTCCGTCAAGTCAGTCAGTCAAGTCAGTCAATCAACCATTCAGTTGAGGTATGGAGTTACTAAAAGTATTTCCAGAGGGCTGAGGAAAGGTAATTGAGATGGTTTCAATATTTAGAGAGAATGGAGCAAAATAGGCTGACTTGGTGGATGTATAAATCTGTATGAGGAAGGAAGATGGGGTAGGGGTTGTCCTAGGAAAGGTTGGAGGGAAAGGGTAAAAGAGGTTTTGTGTACAAAGGGCTTTGATGTCCAACAGGTGTCTTGTGAGCATGCTAGATATGAGTTAGTGGGAGCAAGTGGTTTTTATGACTTGATGTGCTGTTGAAGTGTAAGCAAGGTAACCAGAGAAATCAGTTAGCCAGACTTGAGTCCTGGAGGTGGGAAGTACAGTGCTTCCACTCTGAAGGAGGGGTGGGGATATTGCTGATTGGAGGGGCATTTGAGCTGAAATATTTACACCACTGGCAAGGCAGTGATAACGTGAATGGTGGTGAAAGTGTTTTTTCTTTTTCGGGAGACGACCAGTGTGTTAAAAAAAAAATGTATTACTTACCTGATATGCATTTCCATTCTACTAAAATAATTTGCCTTTTAAAAAAAAAAAAAGGCATAGTACCATAACTGGAACAATACACAAATAACCTGCAGATAAAAGACCGAAAGTTTTGATGATGTTTTGGTCCAATTTGGACCGGATCGAACCGAAACTTCCTTCATAACTTTGTCACCAAAGTGTGGGTTATTTGCGTATTTTTCTCTTAAAAACGTAAATGCCTTATTATGTTAGACTTTTTCTGGAATATTTAATTGTGTATGTGACACTTGGTTTACTTCAGATAGATCAGAGCACTGGCAAGAAGATTGTTGAACTACCAGAGAAACAGGTTATCGAACATAGTCTGTCTTTAACTCAACAGGAACGAGAAGTGTATGATCGAGTCTTTACTTTCTCGAGGTGGGTTTTCATGTGCTGTGTACACACTATTTACATCTGATGGTCTTTACTATTTTCTACTTCTAAAGAGCAAAATAATTTTCCACTCAGATAATGAAATTTTTTTTTATTATTTCAATATTACTTTTTTGGCTGTACCAAATATTTGAATTTTGCCCTTTTTGGTGTACTATTTTTTATTTTTTCATGCTGTATTAAAGTTCATAAATATAAAAAACATATCTGGCAAATCAGTTAAGTACATTCTTCAAAAACATATGCAACTGGGTTTTAATTTGTGCAACAATCAGTGTATCCAAATTTCACTTGGCTTGTCAGTTAGCAGTTTGAGAACAATAATACGAAAAGAACTTCAATTGAATTTTATTGACTTAAGACTCTGGGAGATTGACACCAGTCAGTCCATCTATCATTATTCTATCATGCAGGAGGAGCCAAATGTCTATGGTGCATCCAACAAAATAAACAGACTCTTGGAGGTCACTACCGTCCGCCTCCGGCTGGGTTATAAGTACGGTGGACCCCCGGTTTTAGTAATTAATCCGTTCCAGAGGGCGCTACTAATACCGAATATTACTAATTCCGAATCTATTTTCCCCATAAGAAATAATGGAAATTCAATCAATCCGTTTCAGACACCCAAAAGTATTAAAATAAATTTTGTTTTTACATTAAATTTCACAGAAAACAATGAGACATGAAGTATAAAACAGTAATAATTTGACACTTACCTTTATTGAAGAGTTGTTGATGTGTGGAAGATGGAAGGAGGGCAGAGGAAGGAGGAGTTGCTAGTGTTTGGAAGGGGAATCCCCTTCCATTAAGACTTCAGGTACCAAGTTCTTTTCTGGGGTTACTTCCCTTCCTTGTTTTTTAATGGCACTAGGACCAGCTTGAGAGTCACTGGACCCCTGTCGCTCAAAAAAGTGTTCCAGAGAGTTCTGTTTCTGGCATATGTTTGGAATTGTGCTGGCTACAGGGGTGTGTGTTTGGGGACAGGACAAGATAGTCCTTCATTGTGACACTAATATCAACTCTACGGCTTATTTATCTGTCACAATTCATCTAATATGACATAATAAACAATATTAATAACATAGAAACATAACATATACTCTAGAATGAATAAAATATGTCATTACGAATGTGAGGACTGGTGTTGTGTTGTTTGTTGTTGGGTGTATAAGGGCCACTGACCATAAGCTGTACATATAGTGGTGATGGTGGGCAGCAGCAGTAGACGGCAGTGTTGTCAGTCGCCCTATATCTCAAACAACAATGGAGAAGTTAAGTTTCGTGTTTTCATTTTTCTATCGATTAAGGGCTTAACTTACTTGCTACACTGTTAATGCTACACTTTATCGCTGGTTGGCACTATAGCCTTTATCAACTCCTGCTGCTTTAGTATCATAACATATCGTAGAATCACTGAATCACTTAAGAAGACACATTCTCCCCTCTCAGCCCTTTACCCATGGTGTCTTATTTAGCAGTTGCAAGCACTAAAAACAATGGAATAATGACAAAATATACGGTATGAATGCCTAGGTGACCGTCACTCGCTAGTAAACAATGGCACACTGACTCTGGATGGAGTGTTGGGCCGTCCGGGCCATGCATATGCATCCTGGACGAATTACTAATTCCGAGCGGATCTACTTATACCGAACCAATATTTTTACGAAAAAATGTTACTTATTCCGAATTTTGCGAAATCCGACGACTATGTAATCCGGGGGTCCACTGTATCTTTGGCAGGTTAAATCACCACCACCAGATGTAGACCAAACAAAATGTAAACTTTGCCAGTTGGATTATTGTTACACTCTGCGTCATTATGTACTGGAGTGCTATAAAATTAATGAATTCAGAGAACTCACTCAGAAATGTTCAAGATATGTCAAAGTATTTTATCCACAGTGTTATATTACAGACCATTCTGGAAAAATACCATGACTTTGCTCCCTGTAAATAAAGCATTACCACGTATGTGCGTGCGTGTGTGTGTGTGTTCATTACCATTGTAACTTGTTCAGCTATCAAAACTTTGTGGCCTAGTTCCTGGATCCATTATGTACCTCTGTAATCTTTTGACTACTGCCCACAGGAAGGGTATGGGATGCATAATAAAGATATTAAACTAAAAAAAAACTATATATGGTGCAGGTGAGAATGTTTGACAGTGGTTAGTGATGGGGGTAAGGGAAAAAAAAAGTCGGGATTTTTTATTTTAGTGCTTTGGTTTTGAAGATTCAGTAGACTTGTGTGAGTGGAGACAAGTGGTTCTTATGGCTTGACATGCTGTTAGAGTGTGAGTAAGGTAACATCAAGGGATTCAGGGAAACCAGTTAGCTAGTCTTGAGTCCTGGAGGTGGGAGGTAGAGTGCCTCCACTCTGAAGGAAGATGGGGGGGGGATGTTATAGTTCAGAGGATCATCTAAAGTGTGTTGTCAGCACACTTCTGGCAAGGCAGTGGCTCTGTCAGTTTTTTTTTTTCATCCTGCCTTGGTGGGAGACCGCTGTGTGTAAAATAAAAAGTAATTTCGTTAAATCGAGGATTTGCTTCATCTCCATACACTCGTCAGAAATTCACTTAAGGTTATGCTGCTTGAGGTCCTGTGAGAACAGACCCTGCATATATTCCAAAATTGTGTCCTTAACAAACTTTCTTTCAGAATAAGGTTAATTTTTATTTCATAGACCATTTATCAAATATATTACTGTAACTGGATTAACATTAACATTCATAACCAGTAATGACAAGAATAAAGAGGGGGTAGAGAGAGAGAGAGAGAGGGGTAGAGAGAGAGAGAGAGGGGGTAGAGAGAGAGAGAGAGGGGGTAGAGAGAGAGAGAGAGGGGGTAGAGAGAGAGAGGGGGTAGAGAGAGAGAGGAGGTAGAGAGAGAGACGGGGGTAGAGAGAGAGAGATGGGGGGGTAGAGAGAGAGAGGGGAAGAGTTTTTTAATATTTTGTTTACAATCTTGTAATAATTATTTAGTGCACTTTTTTGAAAAAACATTATTGTAGCTATCTTTTTTTTTTTTTAAATCCTACCAAGGTAGGACAACACCAAACAAAGCACATTCACCATCACTCAACTGCTGTTCTTTCAGAAGTGTGCTGACAGACTGCCATTGAATGAATGATGGTGATTGTGTTATTTTTATTATTTGTTTTTTAACACAGGTCATCTCCCACCGAGGCATAGTGACCTGAAAAAGAAGAAACAAAAGTTTTTCATTTTACATTTAGTAATGTATACAAGAGAAGGGGTTACTAGCCCCTTGCTCTCGGCATTTTAATCACTTTTTACAACCCACATGGCTTATGGAGGGAGAATTCTTTTCCACTTCCCCATGGAGATTTATGTTATTATGTATTTTAGGTAGTAGGTTGGTAGACAACAGCCGCCCAGGGAGGTACTACTGTCGTGTGGGTCTTGGGAGAGATATATAGGTGGTCAAAGATACTCCTTGTTGGATGGTTACGGTATATTTACAGTATGAGTTGGGGGGAGCCCAGCCACCGTCCGTCTGGCTCGTAGGTCTGTCGCTAGTGAGAGGGTACGCCTATGTGAGGCTATGCACATGCGCTGAGCCTCTGACGTCAGCGGGTATCGTGACGTCACACGCAAAGGGACCAGCTGTATAGCTTAAGAAGAACACTGTTACACTACACAAGTGTATATATAATACTGACACGACAGCTCGGCCATGTTATCGTATGACGTCTCGGCATACTATACAACTCTATAGGCTGAACAGACATGTGGTACTGGGTGAATCTATACAATAGCAAACACATTATAACTTTTAACTAATCAAGATTAATCTTACTCTCGCACTTCTTGAGTTAATGGTACATAAGAGAAATTTAATGGATCTAGATGTAACGGATTATATATATTACAATTGCAAATTTGATCGATCAATCGATGTCTATTCATGCACTCTTCGGCTTCTGAGGAAGAATAAATATTTACAGGGAAGAAGTTTTAACAGGAAAGATAAACTCGGCTAACACGGGTTATACTGTTAAAACTCAGAACTCAGAGAGAACTTGAACACATAAACATCTTGCTAGATACTGGAAATCTAATAACAAAACACACAGTCAATAATTCGGTTCTAAACTGGATTTTCTGATTTTCTATCTTTAGCTCACAACTTATGATCACTTTCCTACTGAAGGAATGAACAGACTCGGTGGAGTGGATGGATCTCTCCCCGGTTGAAATAGTTAGCTCAAAGACACAAAGTATGAGCAAAGGAGAACGGCTCTCACTATCTCTTACTGCAGGTAAGAATTACTCAACATACGACACTTTACTCTGCAAAGGCTTACTGTCAACTGGAAGGAACACTATCTGGAACACGAGGGACAACAACTGGCACTCTAGTGAATACACTAGCAACAGAAACGGCTTTCTGGAATTGCTTTTGCATCAGCGAGAGATGCTATAACTCATTCAAATAGTCTTTCTTCAACAAAGCGTCCCCTGGAGAGGAACTACTACTTGAACTAGCAACATTGCAAGGATAGACTCAGTACTCAAGGCGGTCCAGGATACCTCCGGCACCCTAGGCATCTGAACGCTATCTTGCATGCAAGGTATTGCAGGGGCAGGATTCCAGACAGGAGTGACAGTAATACTAGTGCCTTGACCGCTCGGCAACGTTAACAAATAGAACACATACTTTCTACAAGAACTAATCTGAACTTCACATTCCGCATCACTCTGGCAAATCTCTGATACAAGCTGGTAGAACAAACACGTTGCTCAAAAGCTAGAGACTGTCTATCAGTCAGTAAGGGACTATGAGGGCTGTTTACTGACTCATTATCATTATGGCGCTGAATGGCACAGTATTATCGCACATGGTTACTAGAACTTCAATGCCTTGACTGGCAGAAAACACACAGTTATCACTTGAATTTACTTGAGACATGACTGAGCAATTAAACGAGAATTGAAATGAAGCAAAATTTACACAAGTATACAGCACAATATAGCTTAACTGATAGAAATTATTAACTATTCTGCATAAGTAACACGGATAATTGCACAATAACACTAAAGAAAAGATAACTCACTGGAAATTGACTTGGCAAGAAAATTCAACACACTAAGATAAAAACACTCTAGCTTTAACTTGGATTAACTGCAAAATGAGTTTTCTTTTCTTTTAAATATCAACAAAATTGCAACACAATAAAAGAATTAAATGCACAACTAATTAAAAGAATTCAATAATGGTTATGGCAATAGCAACAATCTGATAAAACAACTCAATAGAATTTTTCACTGGCAATAAATTAAAGTAACTTTACTGCTTGTTTTACTTAGAAAGTTCACTGGAATATTACTTATTACTCTTAGGAAATGACAAGTTACTTGATCAAATAAACATAACAAAATTGATGAAACAAAAATTGAATACTGGGGAATTTAATTTACACAAAATAAATTTCAGGAATTATCAATAGTCAATAATTGCACTGGGGGAAAAACTTTGCAACACAAGAAATAAGATTTTACGAATGAATTAGTTTGAACACACTTACTCTTTATTGCAAGCAAAGCAAGGTAACTCAATAAAATAATTACTGGAACAATTTACTAAAAACACTGACTTTAAACAAACTTAAGAGTGAAATTGTTCAAACAACACTTTAACATGAACTATGTAAAAAAAAATGAACAAGATATTTAACAAGAAAATAAGGCAACACTTACAGGAACTGAAGTACAACTCATCAAGGTAATTAACTTTTGGACTTACAAATTCACAAAAAGTCAATTTCGTTGTCCTTGAGATTAGTAACTTATCAGAAGAAATTGAGATCTTCAATAAAAATTATAGCACTAGTCTGCAAAGTTGAAACACATTAGCACTGTATAAAAAATAAACAAGTACACAAAACAATATTGGGTGCAAGGGAAAAAGTAACACTGACTGCAACACATAAGAATTAGCAGGGAATATTGCTGGTAAAAGGTTAAAAATTGCTTGGAGGAGAAAACAATATGTAGTTACTGGGGCAAGTAAAATGAATTAATTACACAATTAAAACATTAACAAACAAGGGTAAATGAATAAAAAATAACTCTGGGATAGTACACTTGGTAAAACATAACAATTAACAAGAAAAAGAAAATTCAACAACACGTGGACAATGCTGGGGAAAAATTAAAATCTTTTAAAATTACTACTTGGTGGAATATAGGAACACTAGATAACTTTAACAAAACTGTACTTACTGCATACTTAGTAACACAACGAAATTCACAGAAATTATAACGCAATAATTAACAAGAGACAATACTAGTGAAATCAAAAATTAATGCAAATAATTAATTTAACACAGAACACTTCCTAGGATAACTCAAAATTTATGTAACTCGCAGAAATTGTCTCAACACACGAAATTGTCTATAGATTATCTGAAAAATAAAACAACAACACAGTAAATGTCTCTAGGGTGGAGATCGTTGACTGAAGCGTGGTGGTGATGGTGGAGGATGGTGGTCTGGTCCACTCGTTGATAACTTGAAGTAATGTGTATAAACCGACGGACTACGAACCCAGGCTTTGTAAAGTTGGCACAAATAGTTCAGAAGAAACACACTCAGGACGCTCGACCTGGTTCGTAGCCAATAAACTGCTTGCAGGACCCAGTTAAGGGTGAAATAATCCACACTTAATGCTTTGTGTGGGTGGAGACACGTGGTCAAGGCGTCTGCCTTAGCGTGGGTGGTGGGGGCTGGTCGAGTGGAGTGGCCCACACCGCTTCCCGCGTGCCTGTGGCTTACGCCGTTTGTATAAACACTTGGATTAACCCAGGGTGGCTTGAATAACCCAGGATACCACGGGGATGGTATTGTACTCAGAACAGCAATACACTGGAGTACAAAGGTGGTAAAAATGCGTGACTCACGTGGCTTACTTCTCAGAGAGCAGAGTGGCTTGCTGGCTTAGTAGAATATTTTCACACAGATTGACTGGCTTGGAATCTTGTGACAAATTAGCACAGCAAGGTAGAAGCTGGCTTAAGCCTAGGCTGACGTAACTGGTGGTGGCTTACTGGCTGGAATGGTACTCTCCCCTCACAAACTGGCTTACTCGTTCAGAATTTGCAAAACCCGGTTCAACCCCTCGTAGGTTTTAACAAATTAACAAATGAGGCACTTAGCTGACCAGGAGATACTGTAGATATTGTAGACTTCTTGGATGTAGTAGCTGGTAACGTGGTCGTTCTGGAGGCTGTTTGCTTGCTTGTCATCGCCTATCTCTATAACAGCGTAATCGATAAAAATTACGGCACACGGCTGCTACCACTTGTCGTGTGGGTCTTGGGAGAGATATATAGGTGGTCAAAGATACTCCTTGTTGGATGGTTACGGTATATTTACAGTATGAGTTGGGGGGAGCCCAGCCACCGTCCGTCTGGTTCGTAGGTCTGTCGCTAGTGAGAGGGTACGCCTATGTGAGGCTATGCACATGCGCTGAGCCTCTGACGTCAGCGGGTATCGTGACGTCACACGCAAAGGGACCAGCTGTATAGCTTAAGAAGAACACTGTTACACTACACAAGTGTATATATAATACTGACACGACACTACCGTCCTGCCAAGTGAGTGTAAAACAGAAGCCTGTAATTGTTCTACATGTTAGTTGGATTCTGGTGTCTTTTTCTGTCTCATAAACATGAAAGATTTCACGTACATCTTGCTGTTTCTACTTGCACTTAGGTCACAATACACATTCATGTACAAGCATATACAGTATATACACACCCCTCTGGGTTTTCTTGTGTGTTCTTACTAGTTCTTGTTTATTTCCTTATCTCCATGGGGAAGTGGAACAGAATTCTTCCTCCGTAAATCATGCGTATTGTAAGAGGCGACTAACAATGCCGGGAGCAAGGTGCTAGTAATCCCTTCTGAATACATTACTAAAGTTAAAAAGAGAAACTTTTGTTTTTCTTTTTGGGCCACCCTGTTTCTGTGGGATACAGCCAGTTCAAATTCAAATTCTTTATTTCTAGTAATATTACAAAGTGGGGTGTACTTGTATTATTATACATTTTATGAAGTAGATATTACAAGATGGCCAATAATATGCCTAGGTATGCCTAGTCTTCTCAGGCAGTCTTATGATAGGTCTTACTCAATAGTGACACAAAGAAGTATTATATATTGTTATTACTATTGTTGTTATTGTTTTTTATATTTCTCATAACAGGTCAACGCTGATCCAGTACATGAAGACAAGTGAAGAGAAGGAGAGAGAAAAACAAGATAAATGGCCTGGTATGAATCCTCTTGCTATGACTCGACCTCAGCCAAACATCGATGGTTAGTGGTCGCTGATGATAGGTCTTACAAGTAGCATTGAACTTCACAAAGAAAATGTCCCTTGACGGTTTACTTGTAGGTGCAGTGAACCCTCGGTATAACTGACTATTAAGGGGTGTCCGTTATAACAGATTAGTGAGTCCTCGACTTACAAACACGATGAGAATCTTCTGAATTGTGTATATTATTATTATATCAATTGTGTATATTATTATTATATCATTATCGGAGTTTGGAAATTAGGAGGAGGTGCGGGATTACCAAAACGATTGTCCAGAGAGCTGAGGAGGGGTTGTTGAGGTGGTTTGGACATGTAGAGAGAATGGAACGAGACAGAGTGACTTCGAGAGTGTATAAATCTGTAGTGGAGGGAAGGCGGGGTAGGGGTCGGCCTAGGAAAGGTTGGAGGGAGGGGGTAAAGGAAGTTTTGTGTGCGAGGGGCTTGGACTTCCAGCAAGCATGTGTGAGCGTATTTGATAGGAGTGAATGGAGGCATATGGTTTTTAATACTTGACGTGCTGTTGGAGTGTGAGCAAAGTAACATTTATGAAGGGATTCAGGGAAACCGGCAGGCCGGACTTGAGTTCTGGAGATGGGAAGTACAGTGCCGGCACTCTGAAGGAAGGGTGTTAATGTTGCAGTTTTATAACTGTAGTGTAAAGCACCCTTCTGGCAAGACAGTGATGGAGTGAATGATGATGAAAGTTTTTCTTTTTCGGGCCACCCTGCCTTGGTGGGAATCGGCCGATGTGTTAATAAAAAAAAAAAAAAAAATATTGTGTATAATATCATTATTATACATGACTAGCTTGTGCTACTAGGTCAGATGCCATGCTCCTTCCTTAACCCTTTGGGGGTCGGTGCCGTACTAGTACGTTTTACGAGCAGGGGTTGGTGCCGTACTAGTACGCCCAAATTCTAGCGGCCTCAATTTAAGCAGAAAACGTCTGATAGGCATACATATGAAAGAATGGGTCTGTGTGGTCAGTGTGCGCAGTATAAAAAAAATCTTGCAGTACACACTGCATAATGAGAGAAAAAAAACTCTGACCGTTTTTTTCGATTAAAACAGCGACTTTGCAGTCGATTTTCGTGTGGTATATATTGATGTATTCTCGTTTTATTGGTCTCATTTGATAGAATGGAGGATATATTACAGAAATAGAGATGATTTTGATTGGTATGACAAAGACAAGTACCTTGAAATTGAGCTCAAAGTAGCGAAAATGTTCGATTTTTGACGATGTTCAAGAGTAAACAAATCACACCATACCTCCAATACACATCAACTGGCGAGTCTTATATTCATGCACAAGTGCTCTGATATTATTTGTACCATTTTTACAATGATGCAGTTGTATACATAAGAGTAAATCTTCTATTATTTGTGAGAATAAAAATTCAAAATGAAAAGCAAAAGTAATGGAACAGGGGCCTGAGACGTGACTAATGAACAGAGAACATGTTATTTTAGTGCCAGGAATGTCTGCCTTGTTTATTCTGGACCCTATTTTGAAATTGGCATCGTTTGAAATTTGTGTGAAATTAGAAAATTGCCATTTTCTGATCACTATTTTGGGTAGATGAAATTGGTAAATAGGCAGTTTCTTGTACTCAATCGATAGGAAAAATGGAGTTCTATCGAAACAGCTATAGTTTTAGGAGACTGAAACATTGGAATTTGTCGAAAATAGGGCTCAAAGTGGGCAAAATCGCCGATGCGTAAGTGTCATGGCTACCGCTAACTTCGCGAAAGCATAATTCCGTTAGTTTTCGATCAAATTTCATAATTTTGGTGGCGTTATGATCGGAAAAAGATTCTCTATCATTTCATAAGAAAAAATTAATTTTTTTTTTCCAAACAAATTTCGACCCCAGGAACACTTTCCTGAGAAGGCCTGTCGACCCCCAAAGGGTTAACTGAATGTGACCTGGCCTGACTAGGTTGGGGCATTGGCTTAAGCCAGTAGGAGACTTTGACCTGCCTCACATGGGCCAGTAGGCCTGCTGCAGTGTTCCTTCTTTCTTATGTTATATTTTTATTGGGTATAATATCATTATTATACACAATTCAGGAGGTCCCCAACATGTTCATAAGTTGTTGAAGACTTGCTGTAATGTTAAAAATATTTAAAACAGTGCACTGAAGTATCACTCCACTTTGTACTTAATATAGTAATGCAAACACAATTTACAGATACAGGTGGGACCTGTTCCTAGGCTGGTAAGGTTCATGTCCCCAGACAATAAGCAGAAATTGCCAGCAGGTGGAAAACAGCATTTTTTCATTATCGAATGTGTGTAAAACGCCTGATAACGTGTTTACACTATTGTGGATCAAGTTTTCAATAAAGCTGGGCATAAAAAAGTGTAAAATAAATAAACAGTACATACAATACTTACATGAGAGATACATGATACAGTGGTCCCTCGACTAACGTAATTAATCCGTTCCAGGAGCTAGTACTTAACACGAAAAATACATAATTTGAAACCTTATTTCCCATAAGAAATAATGTAAATACAATTAATCTGTTTCCACCCAAAAAAAATTCACCAAAAATTAATTTTTTAAAGAATAAATACTATAGTTTTACATACAGAAAACAATGAGAAATAAATATAAAGCACTAATTATAATGGACAAATGAACAGTTAAATAAGTTTTACCTTTATTGAAGACTCTTGTTGGCGTATAAGAGTTTGTTTGGAGGCAGGACAAAATAATCTTTCAATATGACAATAATATCAACTACAGCTTATTTATCTAGCACAATTCATCTAATATCACATAATAAACAATATTAATAACATAGAAACATGATATAAACTCTAGAATGAATAAAAAATCCGAAGAAATCTTATCTTAAGGACTGGTGGAGTGTGTTGGTGTTGTTGGGTATAAGGGCCACTGACCATAAGCCGTAGTGGGTGACAGCAGCAGGCCATCACCACTATTCACACAAAACAATGTGCATAATTTATAACTAAGAAACATCTACACTTTAATTTATAAATAAGAAATATTTACACTTTAATTTATAAATAAGAATTTTTTTTTTTTTTTCAACAAGTCGGCCGTCTCCCACCGAGGCAGGGTGACCCAAAAAGAAAGAAAATCCCCAAAAAGAAAAAATTTTCATCATCATTCAACACTTTCACCACACTCATACATAATCACTGTCTTTGCAGAGGAGCTCAGATACTACAGCTGAGAAAAGTCCCTCCCAGCTGTCACTATCTCAGACCCCTCCTTTAAAGTGCAGGCATTGTACTTCCCATTTCCAGGACTCAAGTCCAACTAAATCAATTAACTGGTTTCCCTGAATCCCTTCACACAATGTTACCCTGCTCACACTCCAACAGATCGTCATGTCCCAAAACCATTCGTCTCCATTCACTCCTATCTAACACGCTCACACATGCTTGCTGGAAGTCCAAGCCCCTCGCCCACAAAACCTCCTTTACCCCGTCCCTCCAACCTTTTCTAGGACGACCCCTACCCCGCCTTCCTTCCCCTACAGATTTATACGCTCTCCAAGTCATTCTACTTTGATCCATTCTCTCTAAATGACCAAACCACCTCAACAACCCCTCTTCAGCCCTCTGACAAATACTTTTAGTAACTCCACACCTTCTCCTAATTTCCACATTCGAATTTTCTGCATAATATTTACACCACACATTGCCCTTAGACAGGACATCTCCACTGCCTCCAGCCTCCTCCTCGCTGCAGCATTTGCAACCCATGCTTCACACCCATATAAGAGTGTTGGTACCACTATACTTTCGACATTCCCTTCTTTGCCCCAATGGATAACGTTTTTGTCTCCACAGATACCTCAATGCACCACTCACGTTTTTCCTTCATCAATTCTATGGTTAACCTCATCCTTCATAAACCCATCTGCTGACACATCAACTCCCAAATATCTGAAAACATTTACTTCTTCCATAATCCCTCTCTCCAATGTGATATCCAATTTTTCTTTATTTAAATCGTTTGATACCCTCATCACCTTACTCTTATCTATGTTCACTTTTAACTTTCTACCTTTACACACTCTCCCAAACTCGTCCACTAACCTTTGCAACTTTTCTTTAGAATCTCCCATAAGCACAGTATCATCAGCAAAAAGTAACTGTGTCAACTCCCTTTTTGCATTTAATTCTCCATAATTTAATCCCACCCCTCTCCCCAACACCCTAGCATTTACTTCTTTACAACCCCATCTATAAATATATTAAACAACCATGGTGACATTACACAACCCTGTCTAAGACCTACTTTTACTGGGAAGTAATCTCCCTCTCTCCTACACACCCTAACCTGAGCCTCACTATCCTCATAAAAACTCTTTACAGCCTTCAGTAACTTACTACCTATTCCATACACTTGCAACATTTGCCACATTGCTCCCCTATCCACTCTATCATATGCCTTTTCTAAATCCATAAATGCAATAAAAACTTCTCTACCTTTATCTAAATACTGTTCACATATAGGCTTCACTGTAAACACTTGATCTACACATCCCCTACCCACTCTAAAGCCTCCTTGCTCATCTGCAATCCTACTCTCTGTCTTACCTCTAATTCTTTCAATAATAACCCTGCCATACACTTTACCTGGTATACTCAGTAAACTTATTCCCCTATAATTTTTACACTCTCTTTTATCCCCCTTCCCTTTATATAAAGGAACTATACATGCTCGCTGCCAATCCCTAGGTACCTTCCCCTCCACTTATATAAATAAGAAATACTTACACTTACATACCTTGGAGATGTTGGCAGAGGGCGGTGCTCTTGTCAGTGTCCCTATACTATTCCTCAAACATTGTAGAAGTTAAGTTTCTTGTCGTCATTTTCTATCGATTAATCGCTTAACTTAAGTAAGTTTGTTTATTCAGGTATACACAAATCCAGTTATACATAGATTATCATACATAGCAGCATATGTGTAGAAAACCTAGGATAACTCAAAAAAGTCAAGACAGTGACATTCACTGGCTGGTGTTATAGCCTTTATCGACTTGTGAAGCTTCTTTGGACCCATGGTGACTTATTTCACAGTGACAATCACTGAACCAGCAATAAACACAACAAAAGTACAGTGGACCCTCAGTTAACGAATACCCCAGAAATCGTACAATTATGTAAGTATAATATTTGAAGTGCATGTGGAAGTGTATTTTTGGGGGTCTGAAATAGACTAACCTACGTGACATTATTTCTTAAGGACATAGATTCGTTCGGTAATGGCACTTGAGCAGGCTTCTGGGATGAAGTTTTTTCGTTAACCGAGGGTCCACTGTATTGTGAATGTTTGAAAGAGCGTGCTGGGTAATGTTCTCTCAATGGTAAACAACGCTAGACTGGCATCCTGCGCAGGCGTGGGGCAGGCGGACAGGTCTGGTACGTTACGCTACACAAGAAAAATATTTTGCGAAAAAAGCTTACGTTACACGATTTTTACGTTATATGGAGCTTACGTTAGTCGGGGTTCCACTGTAATATATACGTACCTGGAAAGTACTCGAGGGTCTGGTCCCAAATTTGCACACTACCATAACATACTGGAGTGAGAGATATGGGAGGAAGTGTAAAATAAACCCAGTGAGGAGCAGGTGTGCGGTGGAGACAATAAGGGAACATTGTATCAACATTCGTGGTCCCAGACTATTCAACATCTTAACAGAAGATATCAGAAACACGGCTGGAACAAGTGTAGAAGACTTCAAGAGGAAACTGGACAAGTATCTTCACCAGGTGCCAGATCAACCAGGCTGTGATGGATATGTGGGGCAGCAGGCCTCCAGCAGCAACACCCTGGTAGACCAGGCAAGCACCAGACGAGCCTGGCCCATGGCCGGGCTCCGAGAATAGCTAAACTCTTGAAACTCTTCAAAGGTATACCCTAAAATATGATGCCGTTCGTCCTTCTCTTATGCAACTGTTGTACATAAACAGCAGAAAAGCAGCACTGAACATAATGAACAATGGGTCAATTGAAAGCCAACAAAAACATGGAACATCAAAACGTGTGATCTGTGTACGCGGGGCCTCCTGTATATTGCAATAAACATTGAATATAAAGGAGTTAAAAGGATAATTTAACCAGTGAATTTTGTCTATGATTTTAACCCTTTCAGTGTCAGTCCCATTATAAAATGCTTTAAAGCCAGTGTCAGTCCCATTATAAAACTGCTTTAAAGCCAGTGTCAGTCCCATTATAAAACTGCTTTAAAGCCAGTGTCAGTCCCATTATAAAACTGCTTTAAAGCCAGTGTCAGTCCCATTATAAAACTGCTTTAAAGCCAGTGTCAGTCCCATTATAAAACTGCTTTAAAGCCAGTGTCAGTCCCATTATAAAACTGCTTTAAAGCCAGTGTCAGTCCCATAGTACAATGCAATGAGCTCAGCTCACTCATATAAGCTGAGAGTAGTAAATATGGGCCTAGATATGAGAGAATGGGTATATGCAGTAAGTGTGCACTATATAAAAAATTCCTGCAGCATGCAGTGCATATACTATCAGAAAAAACTGCGAAAGTGTTTTGGGTTTAAAACCAAATTTGCTGTGTATTTTCCTATGGTTTTTATGGTTATATTCTCGGTTTCTTTGACTCGTTTCATAAAATGGAAGATATATTACAGAAATAGAGATGATTTTGATTGGTTTCAGGACTGAAAGTAGCTTGAAATTGAGCTCAAAGTAGCGGAAATGTTCTATTTTTGTTGATATTCCAAAGTACACAAATGTCCAATACATGTCCAACTGGCCAGTCTAATACACATTTAGGAATGCACTGACATTATTTATAAAATTATTACAATAAGGCAATAAATAGTCTGTATAAGAATAAATCTTCTATTTTCTGTGTGAATAAAAATTCAAAATGGAAAGAACATAAGCATGAAAGAAGAGAGCCCTGGAGACGTGACTAAGGAACAGAGGAAATGTTATTTATTGCCAGAAATGTTTACATTGTTTATTCTGGACCCTGTTTTTAAATTGCCATTTTTTTAATTTTCTATGAAATTTCATTATTCAAGAAAGAGTAAATCTTTTGTTTTTGTGTGAATAAGAACTCAAAATGGAAAGGGAGTGTAATATAGGAGAGGCCTGGGATGTGACAAATGAACAGAGGGAATCTTTTCATGTTTTCTATATGCACTTAGCGCTCTTATAAAGCTATTTTATATAACATGATTTTCTGTAAATGTGTACAGTCATACCTCACTAATGCGGCGAGTTAGGTTTGACTGCCACCATAAAGCAAATCACAGTCTTCTTTTTTCACTTGCCAGTGCATATAAAATAGTGATGTATCGGATATCCGCATCCGCATTTTACTGTAAACAGATATCCGCATATGCATCCGCCTCCGAAATCCGTGGAACATCCGCACAATTTCTTACATCCGCGGAACATCTGCACAATTTCTTGCATCCGCATCTGCAAAATTAGTAAGTAAGACATCCGTATAAACATCTGCATCTGCGGATATCTAAATTTTCACATCCGATACATCCCTAATATAAAAGCCTAAAAATATGTTTACACTATCATTTATTAACCCTTTGACTGTTGCAACCCCCAATCCTGAGTGCTCTCCTGTTGTTGCAAAATATTAAAAAAAAAAAAAAAAAATCTTATCAAAATGTTAAGATTATTTTTCTGATTGTTTTTATGCTAAAAAAATTTTGTTGCGATCAATACTTACCGAGATATGGAGGCGTAAAGTTGGCAGAAAATGAGCCGCATATGGCAACAGCGGCGCATGCCGCTCACTGGTACACTTATATTTACTCCCATTCGAAGGTTTCTTGTATTTTCCAATATTTTTTTTTTTCAAAATATCTTATGTGGCCTGTGAGACCAAAGTAAGATGCAGTATACATATATACACTCGTTGTATGCAACACAATAACTGCACAAACATTATCATCATTATATTGTTTACACAAACCAACAATGAAATTTTTTTTTATTGCTATTGTTCTATAATATATATGCATGTCTTCTTCCCTACAACCTCCTTCCTAGCTTCTTTTCTTCCTTCATTGCTTCCTTACTTATTCCCTTCATTCCTTCCTTACTTATTCTCTTCCTTCCTCTCATCTCTTCCTTCCTTCCTCTCATCTCTTCCTTCCTTCCTCTCATCTCTTCCTTCCTTCCTCTCATCTCTTCCTTCCTTCCTCTCATCTCTTCCTTCCTTCCTCTCATCTCTTCCTTCCTTCCTCTCATCTCTTCCTTCCTTCCTCTCATCTCTTCCTTCCTTCCTCTCATCTCTTCCTTCCTTCCTCTCATCTCTTCCTTCCTTCCTCTCATCTCTTCCTTCCTTCCTCTCATCTCTTCCTTCCTTCCTCTCATCTCTTCCTTCCTTCCTCTCATCTCTTCCTTACTTCCTCTCATCTCTTCCTTACTTCCTCTCATCTCTTCCTTACTTCTTTTGTTCCTTCCTCTCATCTCTCCTTCCTTTCTTTCTTTCCTTCCTTCCTTCCTCCTTCCTTCTTTCCTTCCTCTCATCTCTTCTTTCCTTCCTTCCTTCTTCTTTCCTTCCTTAGCACTTGAAGCTGTGTGTGTGTGTGGACATCTAAATTTGCTGAGTCAGGGTAAGGCAGCTGTCAAAATGACATATTATACCATTACTCACCACCCTCACTGCTGTCAACCTGTCAACACAAAGGGGTTGCAAGTCTTCTTCCCACAACCTCCTTCCTAGCTTCCTCTCTTCCTTCATTCCTTTCTTACTTATTTCCTCCTTCCTTCCTCTCATCTCTTCCTTCCTTCCTCTCATCTCTTCCTGCCTTCCTTTCTTCCTTCCTGCCTTCCTTCCTGCCTTCCTTTCTTCCTTCCTGCCTTTCTTTCTTCATTCCTTTTTTCTTCCTTTCTTCTTTGTTCCTTCCTCTCATCTCTCCTTCCTTTCTTTCTTCCTTTCTTCTTTCCTTCCTTCCTTCCTTTCCTCCTCCTTTCCTTCCTTCCTCTCATCTCTTCTTTCCTTCCTTCCTTTCATCTCTTCTTTCCTTCCTCTCATCTATTCCTTCCTTCCTTACTTTCTTTCTTCCTTCCTTCTGATATCCTGGGCATTGCTTTCGGTCACAAACTCCTCAAAACCATGGAATTCATCTTCAGAGACACTTCCATCTGTGTTAGAGCTATCACTGGGGAAGAGTCCCAGATTCGCGGGAGTCAGATATTTCTTACCGCTAGGCATGCTGAACATGGACTACTGAAATGGCGTTCCCACAATGCAACACTGGCTCCCTGATTTATTTTATACTGCGACACAGACCCATTCTCTCAAATGTGGGCCTACCAGCTTTCTCCCACTTGATTTGAGGCCGCTAGAATTTATGCATTTTAATACGTCCGAAACAGTGGCTCATAAGACGTTTATATACGACGAAACAGTCTAAGGGTTAAGTGTGCAATAGCACTAGGCCTAAAATGATGCAAAAGTAAAATAAAAATTAAAATTTCTAAAACGCCGTATTAGCAAAGCTTTGTAAAGCAAGCGTCTTATTAGAAGGTATGCCTGTACAATTGGAAAAGTGCATTCAAAATTAACCCTTTAACTGTCGCAACTCCTAATCCTGAGGTGTCTCCTGTTGTCGCAAAATTTTGAAAAAAAAACATTTTTCTTATGAAATGATAGAGATCTTTCCTGATGGTAATGACACCAAAAGTATGAAATTTGATGGAAAACATGCGGAATTATGCTCGTGAAGTTAGTGATCTCGGCGATATATACGCATCGGCAATTTCGCCAACTT
>WNWK01020319.1:0-36091 GCA_009830355.1 Cherax destructor | reverse complement strand
GTCAATAGGTAAAATTTTGATGTTCTTGACTACAAGAACTGCGCAGTCCCCTGCCTGACCAGAACATCAACATACCTTGCTCGTGTAGCTTTGAGCGATGGTGTTGGCTCCACCATATACGGCGGAAATGCTGTCTTGATTGTAGAATGCCGCTGAAGTCACCGTCTTGTTTCGATGGAATTCACTTGCGATTGTCTCTACGTTTGTCTTTTTGCAGTAGAAGCTGCGCACACTTCTGAATATACTGCAATGTTGATTTTTATTCACTAAACGCGCTGGAACAGAGTTCTTATCTTATTTCCCGACGTTAGTGGAGATTAAATTAGATTAACGGACGCTTCGACTAATGTCTATGTTGATTTACGTCGCCTCGCCGCATGACCCCTAGAGTCGTATGACCTCTAGGGAGCCTGTATTCAATCTGATCGCCTCATCCCTGCCTTGTGCAGCCACGTGCACCACGAGGTGCCTCGTGGTGCTGTCGTCAGCACAATTAAATGACACACTGTAGTCAGTACATCTGGCTTGAATTAAATTGTTTTTCTCAGCCAGACGCGCCTCCTCTGGCCCTTTCCTAAGGGAGGAAAGGGTGAGGGCCCTTAACAAGGGTAGTAAGGGCGCATACCCCCCTCCTTTGGAGAATTTTCTCCACAAAAGCTAACAGAATCCTTGGCTTCATATCAAGAAGTATAAATAATAGAAGTCCTCAGGTTGTTCTTCAACTCTATATATCTTTGGTTAGGCCTCATTTAGATTATGCTGCACAGTTCTGGTCACCGTATTACAGAATGGATATAAATGCTCTGGAAAACGTACAGAGGAGGATGACAAAGTTGATCCCATGTATCAGAAATCTTTCCTATGAGGATAGACTGAGGGCCTTAAATCTGCACTCTCTAGAAAGGCGTAGAATTAGGGAAGATATGATTGAGGTGTATAAATGGAAAACAGTAATAAATAAAGGGGATGTAAATAGAGTGCTGAAAATATCCAGCCAAGACAGGACTCGCAGCAATGGTTTCAAGTTGGAAAAGTTCAGATTCAAGAAGGATATAGGAAAGCACTGGTTTGGTAATAGAGTTCTGGATGAGTGGAACAAACTCCCGAGTACCATCATAGGGGCTGGGACGTTGTGTAGTTTTAAAAATAGGTTAGATAAATACATGAATGGCTGTGGGTGGGTGTGAGTTGGACCTGACTAGCTTGTACTACTAGGTCAGATGCCGTACTAATTCCTTAAGTGGAAATGACCTGACTACCTGGAGTTTACCTAGAGAGGGTTAAATCCAGGTGGTCGGCTAGATAAATATATGAGTGGGTGCGGGTGGGTGTGAGTTGGTCCTGACTAGCTTGTGCCACTAAGTCAGATGCCGTGCTCCTTCCTTAAGTGAATGTAACCTGACCTGGCTGGGTCGGGGCATTGGGTTAAGCCGGTTGGAGACTTGGACCTGCCTCTCATGGGCCAGTAGGCCTGCTGCAGTGTTCCTTCTTTCTTATGTTCTTAATCTTAAGTTAGTCTTAAGTTTGCCCAAAATGCTCTGCATGTAAAGGGGCTTTTGGCATGTACACCCAATTGTTATACTCCTTTGTACAAACATATATCATGCTAAAATAAAAATTATTATTATTTTAATACAGTGATTGTATTATGATCCAGTAGTAGACCAGTGTGGTAACTTGAACCCCACATAAACTGAGATAAATGTGTAAACATGTTGAATGATGGAAAATTTCTGATTTTCAGAGCCCTTACTGTATTTATTGCATCAAAGACACATTTTTTTCTCAAAATAAGAATAAAAAATATACCCAGCGTCTTGGCCGAATTAGTTTATCTTTTTTTTTTCCAAAATTTAGCCAGTCAGAATTGGGGGAGGTGTCCTCATCACCGGAGTGTCTTGTTCGCCATAAAATACAGCTTATCTTTGAAAGGAAATGTTGAATTTTATGATTTTTAATGGTGTAACTAATAGACATGTGGAACAAACTGAAGGTTGTTAACCCTTAAACTGTCCAAACGTAGATCTACGTTTGCTCGCGTAGCGCTCTAAACGTAGATCTACATTCGCTCGCGTAGCGCTCTGAACGTAGATCTACGTTTTTTTTACATGCTTTCAAATGGAAAAAATCAAGGTCGGAGTGCTACGCGTGTAAACATCGATCTACTTTTGGACAGTTTAAGGGTTAACAATGAAAGAACACTTGATGGAATTGAATAGAACTGAATCGATTCTTACACCAGAGTTGCAGTGAAGGAATTTCCAAGGTACAGTGGACCCCCAAGTAACGAACACCCCGGAAATCGTACAATTACAGTGGACCCCCGAGTTTCGTAAACCCCGGAAATCGTACATTTATGTAAGTATAATATTGTAAGTGCTTATGGAAAAGTATTTTTGGGGGTCTGAAATAGACTAACCTACGTGACATTTTTTCTTAAGGGGTAAATTCGTTCGGTAATGGCACTTGAGCAGACTTCAAGAGTGAAGTTTTACGAAACTCGGGGGTCCACTGTACAGTGGACCCCGAGTTCGTAAAAACTTCACTCCTGAAGTCTGCTCAGGCCATACCAATTACTCCCTGGAAAATTTCACGTAGGTCAGCTTTCAGACCCCCAAAAATACACTTCCACAAGAACTTACAAATTATACTTACATAATTGCACGATTCCGGGTATTCGTTAACCGAGGGTCCACTTGTAAATGCTTGTGGAAGTGTATTTTTGGGGGTCTGAAATAGACTAACCTACGTGAGATTATTCCTTAAGGGAGTAAATTCGTTCGGTAATGGCACTTGAGCAGGCTTCTTGAAGGAAGTTTTTACGTTACTCGGGGCTCCACTGTATAATTTTTTTTGTCTATTAACACATTGGCCATTTCCCACCAAGGCAGGTAGCCCAAAAAAAAAGAAAAACTTTCATCATCATTCACTTCATCACTGACTTGCCAGAGGCACACTCACACTACACTTATAAAACTGCAACATTAACACCCCTCCTTCAGAGTGCCGGCACTGTACTTCCCACCTCCAGGACTCAAGTCCAGCTTGATGGTTACCTTGTAGGAAATATGACTACGTTATTTATTATAAGGCATTGATCCTGATACAAGACACATAACAGTGGTTAAGATAAGATTGACTGGTGAGGAACAGATAACATTTTAAAGATTTTTGGTTGACATGTAAAAGTGATGAAGGAAGGAAGTAGATTAGAGGCAAGGCAAGTCTTGCTTACCTAAAGCAATATAGGGTTAAATAAAAATGTAAAATTATTTCTTATGAGCCATTCAACAAAATTATAGTAGTTTGATGTATCCATGGAAACAGAGGGGAATGCATGAAAGTATAGTTATACCAACGCTCTTATTTGGGTGTGAAGTATGGGTGGTGAATGTTGCAACAAGGAGAAGGCTGGAGGCAGTGGAGATGTCGTGTCTGAGGGCAATGTATGGTGTGAATATAATGCAGAGAATCCATAGTTTGGAAATTAGGAGGTGCAGGGTTCTTAGAGTATTATCCAGAGGGTTGAGGAGGGGTTGCTGAGGTGGTTCGGTCATTTAGAGAGGATGGAATGAAATAGAATGACTTTGAGAGCGTATAAATCTGTAGTGGAAGGAAGGCGGGGTAGGGGTCGGTCTAGGAAAGGTTGGAGGGAGTGGGTAAAGGAGGTTTTGTGTGTGAGGGGCTTGGACTTCCAGCAAGTGTGTGTTAGCATGTTGGATAGGAGTGAGTGGAGACAAATGGTTTTTATGACTTGACGTGCTGTTGGAGTGTGAGCAAGGTAACTATGAAGGGATTCAGGGAAATCGGCAGGCTGGACTTGAGTCCTGGAGGTAGGAAGTACAGTGCCTGCACTCTGAAGGAGGGGTGTTATAACTGTAGTGTTAGCACACCTCTGGTATTTTTGCATAGGAAGAGATGGACACAAGGGATATCAAAGAGTGATCTGTGCCTTGTGTTATGCTAGTGTGATAAGATAAGATTTCGTTCGGATTTTTAATCCTGGAGGGTTAGCCACCCAGGATAACCCAAGAAAGTCAGTGCGTCATCGAGGACTGTCTGTCTTATTTCCATTGGGGTCCTCAATCTTGTCCCCCAGGATGCTACCCACACCAGTCAGCTAACACCCAGGTACTTATTTGCGCTAGGTGAACAGGACAACAGGTGTAAGGAAACGCATCAAAGTGTTTCTACCCCACCGGAAATCGAACCTGGGCCCTCTGTGTGTGAAGTGAGAGCTTTGCCAGCGAGGCCATGGGGTTGTAGTTATCAAGGAGTTTGAGAGGAGGGTTAATATTGGAGTACAGTGGACCCCCGACTAACAAAATTAATCCGTTCCAGGAGCTATTTCTCAACACGAAACTTTTGTAATTCGAATCCTTATTTCCCATAAGAAATAATGTAAATACAATTAATCCGTTCCACAAAAAAATATTCACAAAAAAATATAATATAAATAACATTTACTTATCTTTATTGAAGAGACTTGCAGGCATCTGGAAGATAGGGAGGATGACAGGGGCAGGGTGTTAGTGGTTGGAAGGGGAATCCCCCTCCAAAAGGACTTCAGGTAACAAGTCCCTCTCTGGGGTTACTTCCCTTCTTGGTCTTTTAATGCCACTAGGACCAGCTTGAGAGTCACTAGACCCCTGCCTGGTGAAGTAACTGTCCACAGTCCTCTGTTTCTGGCGACTCTTTAATACTTTCCTGAAGTACAACATGGCTCTGTCACTGAAGTGGTTGCACAGAAGGCTCATTTCAGCTTGCTCAGGGTGGTGTTTTTCAACAAAACTTTGTAACCTATTCCACATTCCACACATTTCCTTAATCACTGAAGAAGGCACCTCCTTCTCTCTCTCTCTCTCCCTCCTCCTGTGAAGCAATAACCTCAGCTGTGGTCTGTTGCTGTTCCAGATGAAGCTCTTGCAGCTCTTCAGTTGTTAGCTCTACCCTGTGCTCCTCCACCAACTCTTCCACATCCTCACCACTCACCTCCACCTGCAGGGACTTGCCCAATTCCACAACATCTTCCACAACAGGAACAGGGTCGTCAGGGTCAGGGTCAGCCTCAAATCCTTCATAATCCCTCTTTTCAACACAATCCGGCAACATTGGTCTCCAAGCAGAGTTCAAAGTCCTGGAAGTCACTTCCTCCCAAGCCTTACCTATAAGGCCTATGCAATGCATGATATTGAAGTGATCTTTCCAGAACTCTCTTAGGGTCAATTCAGAGTCATTGGTCACATTAAAGCACTTCTGAAACTGCTTTGGTGTACAGTTTCTTGAAGTTTGCAATGACCTGCTGGTCCATGGGCTGGATGAGAGGAGTGGTGTTAGGAGGCAAGAACTTCACTCTGATGAAACTGAACTCATCAGGCAACAACTCTTCCAAGTTGTGAGGATGAGCAGGAGCATTGTCCAGTACCAGGAGGCACTTGAGTCCCAATTTCTTTTCCAGGAGGGATTTCTTCACACTAGGGCCAAACACTCCAGTCAACCATTCCTTGAAAATCTCCGTAGTGACCCATACCTTGGTGTTAGCCTTCCAATGCATACACAATTTATTCTTGTTAACACTGTTTCTTGAAGGCTCTGGGATTTTCTGAGTGATACACCAGTAAAGGCTTCACTTTAAAATCACCACTGGCATTGGCACACATCATAAGAGTTAGCCTGTCTTTCATAGGCTTGTGTCCTGGCTGTGCCTTTTCCTCCTGAGTAATGAAGGTCCTGTTGGGCATTTACTTCAAAACAGGCCTGTTTCATCACAATTAAACACTTGTTGGGGTTCGAATTTTCAGTGTCTACGAACTCCTTGAATTCCTGCACAAATTTTTCAGCTGCACGTTTGTCTGAGCTGGCTGCCTCACCATGCCTCACAACACTGTGTATGCCACTACGTTTCTTAAACCTGTCAAAACCAGCCTTTGCTGGCTTTAAAATCACTCTCCTCACCACTAGTTCCAGGCATTGTCTTCACAAGATCTGAGTGCAACTTCCTTGCCTTTTCACTAGGAATTATGGCCATGGAAATACTATCACCCGCTATCTGTTTTTCATTGATCCACACCATCAACAACTTCTCAACCTCATCCACTGTTTTCGATCTATTTTTGTTAACATATCAACCCCTTTTGCAACATTAGCTTCCTTGATCTCATTTCTCTTGCCAGGATAGTGCCGATAGTAGATGCACTTTTCTTGTACATCCTGGCAAGCTCACTCAGACGTATGCCATTCTCATATTTTTCAAATCTCTTTCTTCAGTTCGATGGTGTTCCTCACTCTCTTTACCACAGGGTTACCACTAGGAAGCTTCTTTGGACCCATGGTGACTTATTTCACAGTGACAATCAAATAAACCACCAAAGAATACAACAAATTATTGTGAATGTTTGAAAGAGCGCATTGGGTAATGTTCTCTCAATGGTAAACAATGCTTGACTGGCGTCTGCGCATGGCAGGGCAGCCGGAAGCAGACGGACAGGTCTAACACGTTTCGCTACAGAGCCATTTTTGTTTAACGGAAAGCGAAAAGCTTACATTACACGGATTTTTTTGGTTATTTATGATCCTTTCGTTAGTCGAGGTGTCCACTGTATAATAAAATAATAATTTTTATTTCTTCAATTTTACATAAAGATTTACATAGAAGTGCAAGGAGAGCCACTGACATGCCAGGGCATAATGGGCAGCTTAATCTAAAAACTTATGGACTATGTACATAATATGATATTTCATTTGGTTAATTATAATATGGTGACACTACATTTGCAGCAAGTGTTTAGTAGGATGGTAGTTAATAGTAAAAATTGAAATTATTTTTGGGAAAATGACATTAAGTATTTTTTAAAGTAATTTACAGAATGCGTATTTAGTTTATGGTGAGTAGGTGGTAATATTACAATGTTATAATAGTACAAATTGAGATTATCTTATAGGAAAAAATACTGAGCATTTTTAAAGTAATATTATCGTACTAATTATAATAAAAATGGAATTATCTTATAGGAGAAATAACAATGAGTATTTTTGAGTAAGAGTATTTAGGTAAGGGTGAGTAGGTGGTTTTGAGAAGAGTCTTAAAATGATTCTGAGACAAGGTTATTTGTACTTTCTGGTAATGAGTTCCAGAATCTGGGGCCCTTTATGTGCATTGAATTTTTACATAGGTTGCTATGGATGCGGGGTACATCAAAATGTGATCTGTTTCTTGTGTTATGGTCATGGTCCTATTAAGGTTGAGTGAATGAGAGGGTTTTTTTAAATGTTTTTGTAGTAGGCACAATTATAAGTGTGAATGTTCTTTATGGTGAGTAGTTTTAGGCTTTTGAATATTGGTGAGTATGCTGTCTAGAGTGGGAATTTATCATTCTGACTGCAGCCTTTGCTGGGTTATGAGTGGTCTAAGGTGATTTAATGTTGTAGATCCCCATGCACAGATTCCATAAGTGAGATAAGAGTAGATCAGTGAGTGGTATAGTGCAAGGAGAGCTGGTTGAGGTACATAGTAGCATATCTTAGATAATATGCCTATTGTCTTTGAGATTTTCTTGGAAATTTGTTGTATATGTGTTTGGGATTTAAGGCTGCTGTCAAGGTGGATTCCTAGGAATTTTCCCTCTGTGAGTCTTGTGATGGGTGAACCATTGAGCATTATGTTAAGTGGAATATTTGTGGCTTTGCTTCCAAACTGTATGAAGTAAGTCTTGTCAGTATTGAGAGTAAGCTTGTTAGTCGTCATCCATGTTGATATTTTCTGTAATTCGGCATTAACAGTGTTGGCCAGTATAACTGAATTTGGATGAGAGAAGACATATGTTGTGTCATCTGCAAATAAAATGGGTTTGAGTAGTTGTGATGCATTCGGTAGGTCATTTATGTAAATGAGGAATAGGAGTGGCCCCAGGACACTTCCTTGAGGGACTCCAACTGTAATTTGTTGTGTGGAAGAGTTCGCTCCATTTGTGTACACGTATTGGCTTCTGTTGCTAAGGTATGACTTAAGGTAGTTGAGTGAGTGCCCCCTTATACCATAGTGTGCTAATTTTGTGAGCAGTAAATCATGGTCGACTGTATCAAAAGCTTTGCGTAGATCAATGAAGATTCCCAGTGGGACTTCTTTCTTCTCAAGTGCAGTGTATATTAACTCCAACATGTGCATAATAGCATCGTTTGTGCTCTTGTTTGTCCTGAATCCAAATTCACAGGGGTTGAGTACATTGTGTGAGACGAGGTAGGAATAGATTTGTCTATGAATTAATTTTTCGAAGATTTTAGAAAGCAGTGGTAAATTAGAAATTGGTCTATAATTATTCAAGTCTGTTTGATCACCTCCTTTGTGGATCGGGGTGACCCTAGCTATTTTGAGAATTGATGGAAAGGTAGAGGCTTCAATGGATTTATTGAATAGTGTTGCTATAATTGGTGACAGTACCTGTGAAGCTTTTTTGTACATAAAAGTTGGTAAGCTGTTTAAGTCTCCTGCCTTGTTTTTAAGGGTGTTGATTATGAGCGAGACTTCAATTGGGTTGGTAGGAGCTAGGAATAGTGTATTAGGGTAGGTGTTTGTGAGGTAGTCTGTTGGACGTGTGGTCGAGCTTGGGATTTTACTCGCTAGATTCTTTCCTATGGTGGAGAAGAAAACATTAAGTCTGTTTGCTGTCTCAGTATGTGAGAGTAGGGGTTCATCTGTTTTTGATAATTTGATGGTGTTTTTCGATATCTTTTTATTTCCTAGAATTGCAGATAGGGTACTCCAGGTCTTTTTCATATCACCTTTTATGTTCTGGAGTCTGTTCTCATAATACAATTTTTTTGACCTTCTTATCAGGCTGGTAAGGATTGATGAGTAGCATTTGGATTGTTCTCTGGTTATTAGACCCCTTCTGTATTGTTTTTCATATTGGTGCCTTTTGTTAATGGATTTTAGGATGCTGGGTGTTAGCCAGGGATTGTTAAGTCTCTTAGCTGTGATCTGTTTAGTTTTTTTAGGGCATTGTTTGTTATAGAGGTGGTGGGTTTTTTAAGGAAATTCTTGATGCATTCATTAGTATCTGAATATGTTTCTAACTCATTATGCCAGTCAATGTTAATCATAGCTGTTATAAAGTTATTTACAGCTGACTCATTATGTAGCCTGAAGGTAACTTTTGTAATATCTTGGGGCAATTTACCAAGGTTGGTTATGAGAAAGGTCGGGTAGTGGTCTGTGGTGTTGTCTGTGATTATGCCTGATTTTAGAGGGGATATAGTGTTAGTCCAGATGTGGTCTAGTAATGAGGTACTAGTCTCGGAGATTCTTGTAGGTTTTGATATTGTTGGTAGTAACAAGCAATTGCCCATAGTGTTTGTGAATTCTGTTACTTGTGGGTCCTGGTCGTGTAGCAGATTTGCTGTATGTGTGTCTGGAATTTGAGATTGCAGTCTAGGTGGAGACCTAGAAATTTGCCCTGTGTGTGTCTAGAAATGGGTGAACAATTTATCAATATGTTTAGCGGTAAATTTGAAGCTCTGTTTCCAAATAGCATGAAGTAGGTTTTGTCTATATTGAGAGTATGTTTGTTGGTAGTCATCCAAGTAGATATTTTTTGCAGTTCGGCATTTACAGTGTCTGTTAGTATGGTTGGGTTTGGGTGAGAGAAGACATAAGTATTGTCATCTGCAAATAATATGGGTTTAAGGAGTTTAGATACGTTTGGGAGGTCATTGATGTAAATGAGAAAGAGAAGTGGGCCAAGGACACTTCCCTGTGGGACTCCAACAAGAACAGGTTGTGTAATGGAGTTAGCTTCAATTGTGTATACATACTGGGTTCTATTGCTAAGGTAAGATTTTAGGTAATCGAGAGTGTGTCCTCTGACCCCGTAATGTTCAAGTTTTTGGTGCAATAGGTCATGGTCAACTGTATCAAAAGCTTTTTGTAAGTCTATGAAAAGTCCCAGGGAAAATTCATTTTTTCCGAGTGCCGAATATATTAGCTCAAGCATATGTATAATATGTATAATTTTGGCCTTATTAGATTGGTTAATATTGTCGAGTAACGTTTTGCCAGATCCTTTGTTATTAGACCCATTCTGTACTGTTTTTCATATAGATGTTTTTCATCAATAGATTTGAGGATTCTGTTTGTAAGCCAGGGGCTGTTTAGTCTCTTTGCTGTGATCTGCTTAGTTTTTATCGGACAATGCATGTTATAGAGGTTTTGGGTTTTTGTAAGAAAATATTAACACATTCATCAATGTCGAGGTTGATTGCTAGCTTGTTTTGCCAGTCAATGTTATTTAATGCTGAAATAAAGTTATTGACAGATGACTTGTCATGCAGTCGGATGGTGATCTTAGTTGTGTCCTGTGGTAATTTACATAAGTTGGTTATGAGAAAGGTGGGATAGTGGTCAGTGGTGTTATCTGTGATTATGCCTGCTTTTAATGGGGATATTATGTTTGTTCAAATAGGGTCTAGTAAAGAGGCGTTTGTCTCGGAGATTCTATTAGGTTTTGTTATTGTTGGCAAAAGTATGCAGCTGGTCATAGTGTTTGTGAATTCAGTTACTTGAGGGTTGTGGTTATGGATGAGGTTTATGTTGAAGTCGCATGTAAGTATCAGTTGGTGTTTATTCATCTCTGCTTTAGTTATCATGTTTCTTAGTTTTTCACTAAATGAGAAAATATTGGAGTGAGGTTCTCTATAGATTGCTCCAACTGTTAAAGGGTTTTTAAGGGCTTTGGATTTAAATTTAGCAAATGTATATTCACCATATTCATTCATTGTGCAAGTAGAATCTATACATTGAAGTTCATCAGAGTAGTACAGTGGACCCCTGGTTAACTGCCATAATTCGTTTCAGAATGCTGTTCGAGTGCCGTTACCGAACGAATTTGTTCACATAAGAAATAATGTAAATTAGATTAGTCCTTTTAGACCCCCAAAAATACACTTACACAAGCACTTACAAAAATACACTTACATAATTGTTCGAGTTTGGAGCAGTACATAAACCGGGGGTCCACTGTATATAGCTGTTCCACCTCCTAATTGGTTTGGCCTACAGTTGTGTTTGGCTGTGTAGCCAGGTATGGCATAGATGTTTGTAACATGTTTTAGCCATGTTTCAGTGAGAGTAATGACATTTAGAGAATTGAGTGGTGCTTGGAGGTCATAATGTTTGCTTAACCCCTTAACCCGTAAACGGTCCACACATATATATACGTTAGTACCGCTACTGCCCCAAACGTATATTTACGTTTTATTTTTCCTGCCTCCAAATTTGGCACGATTGGCCTGAGATGCCTGGTCAGCATAGAATACGTCTTAGCCCTTGGTGTGCACTGTATTAAAAAAATCTGGGACCACTTAGTACCTTGTGGGAGGACCAGTTCAATTGAGCGCCAGCTTGAGCAAATATAGCGGCAAACACATGAGATTCACTGATGTCATGTAGTATTAACTCTCCCATTTTAAGTGGAAAGTGATGTTGACCTCGAGTTTAGTGGTTCTGAGGTGGATATGGCCATAAGTGGTCGAGGAAATATCAAAAACCTTGATAATAACCCATGTGCAACATATGTGCAACATCCTTTCAGAATGTCTTATAACCTATGCCTGTCTATCTTTGTCTGTCTGTCTCTGTCTATCTGTCTCTGTCTATCTCGATCTGACTCTGTCTATCTCTGTCTCACAGGTACACAAATACAATTATACATAGTGTAAATTTCCTAGGATAACCCAAAAAATCCAGACAAAGTGCTTGTAGATATGTGTAAACATGACTGGCAAATTCGTATTTACACTTGCTCAGGAACCGGATGTGTTGGTTCAGGAGTGGATCTCTCTGAGACGGGAGAGCTAGATGCTAGATGGACAGACAGAGAGCTTGACAGACAGGCAGATACACAGAGAGCTTGACAGACAGATAGCTTGACAGACAGACAGATAGACAGAGATTTTAGATTTTGCCACCGAAGTGGCTAGTTTATTGTGCACCCCATATCCATCCTGTGGACGGTAGCGCAAGAGCATAGGCAGAGAGCTTGGCACACACATATAGACAGAGAGCTTTACAGACACAGACAGAGAGCTTGGCAGACAGATAGACAGAGTTTGACAGACAGATAGACAGACAGATATGTTTGTGTAACAGTGAAAACAGAGGGGGATGCTCATCAAATGTCACCCCTTATCTTATCACGGCACCCTCGCATACGCTCATCATATGTCACCAATTATCTTCTCTTATCTTGTCACTGTCAGCAGTGGACTGACTTGTCTTACATTGTGCTTGAAGGGAACGTATTATTTCTTATTCTTCTTATTATTTTCATTATTCATATTATTATTCCTATTATTATTATTATTATTATTATTATTATTATTATTATTATTATTATATACTCCTACGTATCCAAAACATTGCTGGGACCTATAAATACTTTGTATATATTCCTAGACAATAGTAAATGACAAAAACAGGTGTAAATGTCCACCTGTCAGTGTGTTTGTGACAATTTGAGTGCAATTTCAGTACCTAATATTAGTGTTAGAACAAAGAACTACTGTAAATTGTAATTATCAGAACATAAAAATTATATAAAATAATATAAAAACGAGAAAAAAAGGTATATCGGCAACACTTCTGCAAGCGGCAGGACTCGATGTTGCCGTCAGGTGAGCATTCAGTGCCAACTTCTCGGCCTCATATATCGGTAAGTACTGAGCCTAACTTTTTTTTTTATGCTATAACACTTAGAAAAATGTGCTCTTTATTTCTATAAAAAAAAGACGATTTTTTTTTCAAAATATTCGGGGCACTGGGGTAGTAAACGTATATATATGTTTGGACCGTTTACGGGTTAACTGTCCAAACGTAGATCTATGTTCTCTCGCCCAGCGCTCCGAATATTTTTTTTTTTTTTTTAATGAAGGACATTTTTTTACATAAAGTAATGTAAAAAAAAAAATCTAGAGTCAGTACTTACCGAGATATAAGGCCGCAAAGTCGGCACTTGTCGCTCACCTGCCGGCAACATGAAGCTCTGCCACTTGCAGATGTGTTACCGATTTACCTTTTTTTCCTCATTTTTTTTTATTTGTGTATTTTTTATGTTCTGATAATGACATTTTGTAGTAGTTCTTGGGATTTCATAGTTAATCTTTGTTCTGACACTAATACATGTATTAGATACTGAAATAGTACTCAAATATTCATAAACACAGTGACAAGTGAACATTTTCACCTACCTTAGTCACATACTATTGGCTAGAAATATATACATAGTATTTATAGGTCCCAGAAATATTTTGGATACACGGGAGTATATAATAATAATAATAATAATTAATAATAATAATAATTTGAAGCTTGATGTAAGAGTGTGTTACTTGTCTTATCCTATCTTTTCACTCCACTGCTGACAATTATGAGCGTCGTCTTATCTAATCGCCCCACTAATGACAGTGGTGATATTTGATGAGTGTCGTCTTATCTTATCTTATCTCTCCGCTAATGACAGTGGTGACATTTGATGAGCCTTTGCTTTGTGGCTGGGTGGCTGGCTGGCTGATTGGCTGTCTCTATCTCTGTCTGTCTCAAAGAGTTGCTCATGAACACAGTATAGCACTTTGTCTGGATTTTTTGGGTTATCCTAGGTAATTTACACTATGTATAATTGTATTTATGGATCTGTTCTTGTGAGATAGAGATAGATATAGAGACAGAGATAGATACAGACAGACAGACGGAGATAGAGACAGCCAATCAGCCAGCCAGCTGGCCAGCCAACCAGCCAGCCAGCCACCGGTCAGCCAGCCTGCCGAAATTACAGTTCCAGAATTGTTTCTTTTTACTTAAGGCATTTTTTGGGTTATCCTAGGTAATTTACACTATGTACAATTGTATTTACATATGTGTTCCTGTGAGATAGAGACAGAAATAGACAGAGATAGATACAGACAGACGGAGATAGAGACAGCCAATCAGCCAGCCAGCCTGCCGAAATTACAGTTCCAGAACTGTTTCTTTTTACTTAGGGCATAGGTTATAGGACATTCTGGCAGGATGACACTTTCCTCTTAAAAGGGGAGTGATAATATGACATGACTTCAGTGAATCCTTGGTGTTTGCCACGCTGTTTGCTCTAGCTGGTGCTCAATGGAACTGGTGCTCCCACAAGGTACTAAGTGGTCCCAGATTTTTTTAATACAGCGCACACCGAGGGTTAAGACCCATTCTATGCTGACCAGGCATCTTAGGCCAGTTGTGCCAAATTTGGAGGCAGAAAAAATAAAACGTAGATCTACGTTTGGAGCGCTAGCGGTAAGAACGTAGATCTACGTTTGGACAGTTAAGGGGTTAATGATCTGACATAATTAAATACTGTTATGTTATTATTGGCACTTAGTAGTGTCTTAGCCTGACTAGCAGTGTAATAAAGGCAATTGTTGTTAGGATTGTGTAAGTCATTTAATAAGAGGTTAATATCAGGATCAGTGTTTGTAAGCATATGACTAAAGTAGAAATAAGGATGTATAACTAACAGAAAAGAGACTAATAACTATTCATAAAGGTTGATATAATGATTATGAGAAGTATTAAATCAATATTGCATGTAGATCTACATTGACACCAGTGTCACTTGCGTAGAACTGCGTTTTAAGCACAGTGCCCACAAATATGCTGCGAGTGGTAAACTTTGGCCTAGATATGGGAATGGGGTTGTGTGTCGAGTGTGCACAGTATTAAAAAATCCTGCCCCCACACAGTTTGGTTTAAAATAGCAAATTTGAGGTATTTTCTTGGATGGTTTCTGTAGTTTTATTGGCTGTTCTTGGTATATGAGTTGATAGAATAGAAGACAGACTACTGAAATAGGGGTGATTTTGGTCAGAGGCCCAGAATTAGCTTGAAATAGGGCTCAAATTAGCAGAAATATTATTTTTGACAGTTTCTCCAAGGAAGGGTAAGGCCCCCAACACTTCAGGTCAGTTTAATGGGTTTTTACTAGATGTGCTACACTTATTGGGACACCTAAACCATGACCAACTATTTCTAGTTATATTTTATTATTTGAGAAACAGAGTAAAGCTTCAATTTTTTTGTGTGATAGATTCAAAATGGAGGGCAGTGTATATAGTAGAGGTCTAAGAATGTGATTATTGAACAGAGGATAAGTTGCTTAAGATGCTGGAATGCATACAGCATTTATTTTGGATTCTGTTTTTGTCAGAATTCATTGAATTTTGTGTGAAATTGACCAAATTACTGACTTCTGTGCACTTTATAGTTGAATTCGCAGTTTCTTGTACTCAAGTCAATAGAATGGAAGGCATACTAGCAAAATAGCTAAGGATTTGGTCGAATTGAGCATTGGAATTGGGTAACATCGCTGATGCATAACTTGTACCCAGACTGTTAGTTTTCTGCCTGTGTAATTCTGTAAGTTTTCCATCACATTTCATGTTTTTGGTGCCATTACCTTCAAAAAAGATTCTCTATCATTTAAGAATAAATTTCTTTTTTAAATCCCAGCATTGCAAGTGCATTTATTTTCATGTTCCCAACATTGAAAGGGTTAATTGCCAAAAAAGAATAAGTTTGCTAGTTTAAGACTGTATTTCAAGGAAATTAAATTGAACAACATATTACAGGGTAGAGATGTCAGCAAAATATATAGTCTGAATTGTGTATGAAAAAGGAATCAAACTCATGAAAATCATATTAATGTGATTGTAAACAACTCTGGGAATGGACAGGATTCTAACATGTTTTGAGTTAGTCCTAAAACTAGCAGCCTAGTGATCTAACCACTAGACCTGAGTACTAGGCAAAAAATGTTATAGCGCGAAAATATGTTAACAGGTCGCTTGTTATCTGAAGGTCTGCTGTACATTAGATTCTAGGGCTGTTAACTCTGAACAATCATCATTGAATGACCCCCCCTCCCTCCCCACTAATTTAGTGTTTTGTTTTTTAAATAATCTTACTGTCATCACAAAGGCCATTAATATTGTAATTTGCCTGTACACTAACATCAGGAATATTTTAATGAGTAATGTACAGTATATATCCTTAGCCATTGACTAGAATACATCTCACACTTAATTTGAGGGATGTGTGATGGAGGATAATGAAATTAGGCAGTGTTACTCAGTCCCCTTGAAAAGTAATTTGTTACCTCTACTACTACTGTTGCACAACTCTGTATGTATAATTTTAAAAGCATTCTGTTTTTAAACATACTTTTAAGTGTATGAATGTTCAAAGGGTTAACATGTACAAACTTCAATGTCAAATGTAAATTTGCAAATATTGCATAGTTTTGTATAACTTCAAATGCTCAGATTCTTGCAACATGTTTAAGCATCAGATAACTATTAATGCATTATTGAATAATTTTTAATAGCAGTACTCAAAAACATTTACCATCTACATTTATTGTAAATGTGCTAATCTTTGAATGCTGTATTGTACTATATTCATGAAAAGCATCAATTTTTTTTCTTTTGCAACCATGTAAACATCACCTCTTTATTATTATTATTATTATTATTATTATTATTCTTAAATATTCACCTATTTCTGAGTGATGTAGATAAGCAAGAAAAGTTCATATATAATACTGTTAGTAGTAAATTTTAACAGCATGGCAAAACTGTCCGCTGCCGCCTACTATTTGGGTACCAGGTGCACGGGTGGCAAGGAGCCTGGGCTGCACAGCAGGTGATTATAAAATCTTGGCAATTCTGCAGTGCTTTTTTTTTAATACAGTTGAACTCCTAAATTTGTGAGTTATATTCCTTGAGGTCTTTTTAGTCTGTCATTCATGAGACCTCTAACCTGGCTAATATTAACTTGAAAAAGAGTGTCTAGAGAGTAGATATTTGAGCATATGAATGTCATTGAGCACATTGTGAATGAAATCCTTTGATTATTTTTCAGTTTATGGGTTGTGCACTGAATTAAACAATGGGCACAGCAAAAACACTTGCTAATAATTTAAGCTATTTACAAAATGATCTACTATAAAAATATTGCGTTATTGAATCGAGCGAATTATGAGGCTTGTGAATTGTGAAGTTTCAGAGTTATGAAGCCCATAAATTTGGGGGTTCGATTGTTCTGTATTTGGTTACAATTTTAAGTGTCACAGTGAAAATGTTCCAATCAAGGTCCTGTTAAATGAGGACCTAGTATACTGCAAATTCATTCTTATCTACAACTGGAAATTATTTCCAAGGTAGAATGTGTTGTGTATAAAAATGCATACACTTGGAGAGCGTATTAATCTGTAGTGGAAGGAAGGCAGGGTAGGGGTCATCCTAGGAAAGGTTGGAGGGAGGGGGTAAAGGAGGTTTTGCGGGTTAGGGGCTTGGACTTCCAGCAAGCGTGCGTCAGCGTGTTAGATAGGAGTGAATGGAGATGAATATTTTTTGAGACCTGACAAGCTGTTGGAGTGTGAGCAGGGTAATATTTTGTGAAGGGATTCAGGGAAACCGGTTAGCTGGACTTTAGTCCTGGAGGTGGGAAGTACAATGCCTGCACTTTAAAGGAGGGTTTGGGATATTGGCTGTTTAGAGTGACATCTAAACTGTCGTATCTGAGCGCCTCTGCAAAGACAGTGATTGTGTAAATGATTGTGAAAGTGTTGAACGATGATGAAAGTTTTTTTCTTTCTTTTTAGGTTTTTCTTTCTTTTTGGGTTTTTCTTTCTTTTTTGGTTTTTCTTTCTTTTTGGGTTACCCTGCCTTGGTGGGAAACGGCCTATGTGTTAAAAAAAATATACGTTATCGGTGTTAATTAATATCAGACGGTAATAATTTTTTCTTTATGCTTTAATCAGATGTATGCTTCATTTTAATACGGTGGACCCCCAGATTACGTCATTATTTCTTTCCAGAATGCTGTTCAAGTGCCGTTACTGAACTAATTTGTTCCCATAAGGAATAATGTAAATTAGATTAGTCCTTTTAGACCCCAAAAATACACTTACAAAAGCACTTACAAAAATACACTTACATAATTGTTTGAGTTTGGAGCAGTACTTAATCCAGTGGTCCACTGTAGTTATATTAAATATTAGCCGTAGGACAGGAAAGGTTCAGTCATTTATATGACTGACAGCAAAAAACAGATGTTGAATGGGTTAAGTTATGAAGATGGCAGTAGGTTAGGGGGGCCCCACCTCACCTGAGAGTCTGTATTATAAGAACATAAGAAAGGAGGAACACTGCAGTAGGCCTGTTGGCCCATACTAGGCAGGTCCTTCACAATCCATCCCTCTAACAGAATATCTGCTCAGCCCAATTTTCAATGCTACCCAAGAAATAAGCTTTGTGCAGTCCCGCTCAAATCCAACCCCTCTCACTCATGAATTTATCGAACCTAAATTTGAAACTTCCCAAGGTCCTAGCTTCAATAACCTTACTAGGCATAGATGAATGGTTCAGAGAACCGACAAGTTAATAAACTAGACACCCATGCAACACCTGGGCATCCCTACCGAGGAAACGCTTCGCCACACAGTGGCTTCATCAGTCCACACAAAGGAGAATCGCGAAGAACAGGAGGAGCCTGAGGCAGTCAGCCCCTCAACCCCGAGTCGATGCTGCCAGTCCACTAATCTTGAAAAGAACACAGCACACGTGCGAAGAAACAGCTCATATACCACAGGCAGAAGAGATGCAGCACTTGTAGGCGGTGTCATACAACCAATGTGGAAATAGGCTGTGCCCAGGGGTCAGGCAAGTGAAGAATTCCCCACACCAAGATCCCAAGATGTTGCTGTGTCAGACAGGATGCAGATGAATGGTTCAGAGAATCAACAAGTCGACAAACCAGACACACATGCAACACCTGGGCATCTTTATTGAGGAAACGCCTCGCCACACAGTAGCTCCACCAGTCCACACAAAGGAGAATTGTGAAGAACAGGAGGAGCTTGAGGCAATCAGCCCCTCAACCCAGAGTCGATGCTGTCAGTCCATCAATCCCGCACATGTGCGAAGAAGCAGCTTACATACCGTAGGCAGGAGAGGTGCAGCAGTCGTAGGTGGCGTCACATTTGACCAACGTGAAAGCAGGTTGCAGCCAAGGGTTAGGCAAGTGAAGAATTCCCTGCATCATGATCCCAAGATGTTGCTGTGTCAGACAGGATGGCAGACGAATGGTTCAGAGAACCGACAACTTGACAAACTAGACACACATGCAACACCTGGGCATCCCTATTGAGGAAACGCCTCACCACACAGTGGCCCCACCAGCCCACACAAAGGAGAATCGCGAAGAACAGGAGGATCCCGAGGCAACCAGTCCCTCAACCCTGAGTCGATGCTGTCAGTCCATCAATCTTGACAAGAACACAGCATATGTGCAAAGAAGCAGCTCACACACCATAGGCAGGAGAGGTGCAGCAGTCGCAGGTGGTGCCACACCTGACCAATGTGGAAGTAGGTTGTACCCAAGGGTTAGGCAAGTGAAGAATTCCCTGTATTAAACCTTGGGCACGTGTATTAACCCTTATAGTCTTGAGTTTATTTAATTTACGAAGTTTTTAATAATAATAATGATAATACATTGCTATATTTCTGACAAGGAATTTTTTTTAATATGTTGGCCATTTGCCACTGAGGCAGGGTGACCCAAAAAGAAAGAAAAACCCCAAAAGAAACAAAAAACTCTCGTCATTGTTCGACACTTTCACAAGGAAATTATGCCTTCCTCCCAATAAGCCTAACCTCAATTGTAGGCAAATTACTAGAGTCAATTATAGCTGATATTATTAGAAGCCATCTAGATAACCATAATTTGATTAATGATACTCAGCATGGATTCACGAGGGGCCGTTCCTGCCCCAAGACTGAACAAGACTGAAGCCCAAAACGTCTTCAGAATCTTAAATTATGTCATGCTGGGGCTACCTCTGAGAAAGTGAAGGGCCAGGCAAGAATTATTTAGGTCCAATTCCACGGGGGTCACACGTTCATCCTTTCACTGTCGACACCGCCTTAAATTGAAAGCCCCCTTCTGTGTTCCATTGAAAAAAAATAATTGTATCTTCTAAAATGGTAGAGAAACTTTCTTTTAAAGGTAATGACACCAAAAATGCAAAAAGTTCATTTAACCACTTCGAGGTCTGTGCTGTTGTGCTACTGGTTTGAGCTCTGGATTTGTGCTGTAGAACTACGTGACGAGTTCAGCTCACTTAGATAACTGTGAATGGTAAATTTGGACCTAGTTTTGAGAGAATGGGTCTGTGTGGTAGTGTGCACCATATAAAAAAATCCTGCCCCACGCAGTGCATGATAGGAAAAAACTTAACTGAGAATTTGATTTAAAATTGCAAATTTGTGGTGTATTTTTGGATGTTTTTTTTGGCTGTATTCTCAGTTTCTTGATATCATTTGATAGAATGGATGATATATTACAGAAATATAGATGATTTTGATTGGTTTCAAGACTGAAAGTTGCTTGAAATTGAGCTCAAAGTAGTGGAAATGTTCGATTTTTGCTAATATTCCAGAGTACACAGATTGTCACTCATCTAATACGCATCCAACTGGTCAGTGTGATATGCATTCATGAATGCAGTACAAATATTTTTTTTATTTCATTGCTAGTTTACATAGGTTATGTTATTACAATCGTAAATTGAAGTACAAGGAGAGCCACTGGCATGCCATGCCATTAGGGGCAGCTTAATCTAATGGCTTATAGACTATGAACATAATATTAGAGAATTTGAGTGAGTTTGTCTTATTAGATCATTCATATTACAATATGATGATAATACATTGTTACATGGTTACATGGTTACATGGTTACAATATAGTAAAAATTGAAATTATTTTATAGGAAAATAACACTGAGCATTTTTTAAAGTAATTTACAGTATGATTTAGTTTAGGGTGAGTAGGTGGTTTTTGAGTAGAGTCTTAAATTGATTTTCAGACAAGGTTATTTTAGTATTTACTGGTAATGAATTCCAGATTCTGGGGCCCTTTATGCGCATAGAATTCTTACATAGGTTGATATGGACACGGGGTATATCAAAAAGTGATCTGTGTCTAGTGTTGTGGTCCTATTAAGGTTGGTGAGGAGAATTTTGAGCGGAGGGTTTATATTTGAATGTAGAGTTGTATGTATGTAGTAGGCACAAGAATAAGTGTGAATGTTCTTTATGGTGAATAGTTTTAGGCTTTTAAATATTGGTGGAGTATGCTGTCTAGAGTGGGAATTTGTTATCATTCTGACTGCAGCCTTTTGCTGGGTTATGAGTGGTCTAAGGTGATTTATTGTTGTTGATCCCCATGCACAGTCTGCATACTGCAGTAGTCTGCATACTGGTAATATAGGAGAGACCTGGGGACACAGCAGATGAACAGAGGAAATGTTTTAGTGCAAGGAATGTCTACATTGTTTATTCTGGACCCTATTTTTAAATTTGCATTTTTTATGTGAAATTGGCCAATTTACCGATTTCTAATAATTTTATTGGGTAGTTGAAATAGGTAAATGGGTGGTTTCGTGTACGTACTCACTTGATAGGATGGAAGGAGTACAGTGGCACCTCAGTATGTACGTCCTTAATCCGTTCGAAGTCCTTGGACTTATACCAAACAGGATGTATACCAAACAAATTTTCCCATAAGAAATATAGGGAAAACGATTAATCTGTTACCATGAAAAAAAAAACCTATTGTCATTGGCATATTATACATTGATAGGGGTGTATAAAATAATTTAAACACTGCTTAATACTAATATATGTACAGTGGACCCTCGGTTATCGGCCGTTCCACTTATCGGCCAACTCGGTTATCGGCCGTTATTTCACTTATCGGCCGTTATTTCGCTTATTGGCCGTATTGGATTCGTCAACCCCCTGGCTGCCAGTCACTCACGCATTCCTGAGTCAGTGTGGCTCATTCATCCAAACATTTCGCTATAATCCATTGCTTTTGGTGGTTATTGATTAAGTGCAACTGCGAAATAAGTAACCATGGCCCCAAAGAAAGTTCCTTTGGTAAAGAAAGTGAGAAACACGATAGAATTCAAGGCAGGCAGGCATAGAGGCAAAGAGTGTAGTAGGCATGCAGGGAGTGTAGCAGGATGCAGCATTCGTGAGTCAGTCTGACTGTGTCTGGGTGAGTGAACAAGACTGCTCATTCATCCAAACATTTCATTATAATCCATTGTTTTTTGTGGTTGTTTATTCAGTGCAACTGCGAAATAAGCCACCATGGGCCCAAAGAAACACGTTACATAGTATATAAAAACATGCAATGTTTATATGCGATGTATGTTTAATAATAGTCACTCTTGGGCACATAAATGTCTTATTTTAGGTTAATATAGACATTTTCATTAATCCATCTATGATATTTTCTTCAAAATTATATAAGAAACACGTTATATAGCATATAGCATATAAACATGCAGTGTTTATATTCTATCGAGTGGAGAGTCGGGTGGAGAGTAAACATTACATTTTCTCTGATTCAGCGTTAGAGAAAACTGTGAATATGACGTCTCGCCCAGTAACCGCCCTTCATGTGCGTTTATTTACAATTCTCGGCATGAATTATTCATTACTTCACCCTATGTTTATGATGGCATATAAAGGTAGTTGTTAGAAACGATTAAACTCAGTGAACATGGATCTCAGGTTGAAGTGTTGAAGAAGAGGTTCTACTTCTTCAGGAAGAAAATAGGAGGCTGAAGCTTCGCCTAGGAGGGTTTGGGAGTGAGTGTGAGATGGTTGATGCTGGTAAGGAGGAAATGGTTACCAACAGTGAGAGTGGCAGTCGCCTAGATGGGTTTGGGAGTGAGTGTGAGATGGTTGGTGCTGGTAAGGAGGAAATGGTTACCAACAGTGAGAGTGGCAGCCACTTTAAGTGGCAAGTGGTTCACAATTCAGGAAGAAGGAAGATAAGGAAGGTTAATAGAGAAGATGTGAAGGTAGGAAATCGATTCTCTGTTCTCCAGGACGAGTGTATGTACTTCAGTGCTTAGTGAGGTTAAAGGTACCACTGACTTCCCTGCTAATCAAGGTAAGAATATTCTGATTGTGGGAGACTCTCAGGTAAGATATATGGGCCGTGCTTTTTGTAACAGAGATACGAAGGTCAGACAGAGGGTGTGCCTCCCAGGAGCTGGTGTTGGTGACATAGTCAGCAGGTTGGATAATATTGTGTCAGGTAATGGGAACAAGCCCATTATCTGTCTTAGTGCTGGTGGAAATGACATTGGGAAGGGCAGAAGACAGGAGCTACTAGATAAGTACAGGTCAGCCATAGAAGTACAGTGGACCCTTGGTTTTCGTTGAAAATTCTTTCCAGAATGCTGTTCGAGTCACGTTACCGAACGAATTTGTTCCCATAAGGACAAATGTAAATTAGATTAGTCATTTCAGACCCCCAAAAATAAACTTACATAAGCTCTTACAAAAATACACTTACATAATTGTTCGAGTTTGGAGGTGAACGAAAACTGAGGGTCCACTGTAGTTAGGTCTAAGGGAGGTATCCCAATCATATGTAGCATTTTGCCTAGAAAGGGAGTGGGCAATGAATGGATGTCTAGAGTAATTTGTATAAATTGCTGGCTAGACAGGTACTGCAAGGAACTTGCAATTCCATTCATTGATAACTGGGACAAATTCTATGGCAAACGTGATATGTATGCAAGGGATGGGGGTCGTCTCTCTGGGGCTGGAGTGGTTGCATTAGCCGATTCGATTGAGGGGGTCATTGGAGACTTGTCTAGGACTTTAAACTGATAGATTATAGAGGTATGGGTGTTTGTGGGAAACAATCAGGCTGTAGTATTAGGGTTGGAAACAGCAGATATTACCAGGATACCTCAGGGATATATTTAAAAGACAATATTCAAAATAAAGTTGCTAGTAAAGGCAAAGCAATTGATCAACAAACAAAGAGAGATAGTAGAGGAAAACGAGTGACTAGCTCCCTTAAGGTTTACTGTACAAATAGTAGGAGTCTAAGAAATAAGATAGATGAGCTAAGATTACTTGCAAGTGTAGGTAGTATAGATATTATTGCTATAACAGAGACCTGGTTCAACCTTCCTAGTGCAACATACAGGGTTATAAGCTATTCTACACTGATAGGGTCAACAGGAAGGGTGGTGGAGTGGCGATGTATGTCAGAGATAATTTAAATTGTTGTGTTAGACAAAATATAAGATTAGAAACATCGGACACAGAATCTGTTTGGCTACAGTTTCTCGAGGATCGTGAAAAATTAATTTTGGGTGTGATTTACAGGCCCCCAAGCCTGGATAGGGAGTGCAGTAAGCTGCTATGTGACGAAATTCATAAGGCGTCTAGATATGAAAATGTTGGGTTAATGGGAGATTTTAACTTTAGAAAAATTGATTGGAACAATGTGACAGGTAATCTTGAGTCTAGTGACTTTCTTGATACGGTTCAGGATTGTTTTTTAACCCTTTCAGGGTCCGTGCCGTAGTTCTATGTCATGAGCTCAGCTCACTCAGATAAGCTTTGAACGGTAAATTTGGGCCTAGATATGAGACAATACATTTATGTGGTAAGTGTGCACCACATAAAACAAATCCTGCAGCACACAGTGCATAATGAGAGAGAAAACTGAAACTGTAATTTTCGATTAAAACAGCGACTTTGCAGTGTTTTTTCGTATACTTTTTATAGTTGTATTTGCGATTTCGTGGTCTCATTTGATAGAATGGAAGATATATTACAGATGTAGAGATGATTTTGATTGGTTTTAGTACTGGAAATGGCTTAAAACTGAGCTCAAAATAGCGGAAATGTTAAATTTTTGCCGATGTTCAAGAGTAAACAAATGACCTCACACGTCTAATACGCGCCAGCTGGTGGGTCTAATATACGTCCACAAGTGTGGTGATAATTATTACAATATTGCATAACAGTAAATCTTCCATTTTTTGGTTTGAATAAAAATTCATTATGTGAATAAAAAATAAAAATGGAAGTCATTTATAAAGACTGAAAACGTAACTAATGAACAGAGGAAATGTTAGTTTAGTGCCAGGAATGCCTGCATTGTTTATTCTGCACCATATTTTGAAATTGAAATATTTTGAACTTTGAGTTAAATTGGCTATATTACCAATTTCCAATCACTTTATTTTGTAGTTGATACGGTTGACTGGGCGATTTCTTGTGCTCAATCGATAGAATAGAAGTAATACTAGTAAAATAGCTAAGAATTTGGTCGACTGGAATAACTTAATTGGCCTAAAATGGCCTTGGACCCTGAAAGGGTTAAAACAGTTTGTGACAGAACCAACTAGAGGTAGCAACTTGCTTGATTTGGTTCTTGCCAGCAAAGAATCACTAATTAATAATCTTGAGGTTAATGAAGAGCTTGGGGAAAGCGATCACAAATCACTTAGTTTTAATATATCATGGAATTACCCAGGTAACTGCAATCAAGTCCCTGTTCCAGACTTTCGCTTAGCCGACTTCATGGGGCTGAGAAATTACCTAGGTGGGCTAAATTGGGATTACCTGACTATGGGTCAGGTAGGTGGTTTTGGTTGCCAATGTGACGTTTTCCAGAGCGTAGTTCTAGCTGCCCAGACAACTTTTGCTTCGAGTAGGGAAATTAGATCTAACAAAAATGATCCTAAATGGATGAACAATAGATTAAATAGATTAAAACATATCATTGGTCAAAAGAGAGGCATATATAGGCATATCATAAGAGGGGATGGACCAGATAAGAAATCAATATTTTCAATTAACCCTTTGACTGTCGCAACCCTCAGTCCTGAGTGCCATTCTGTTGTCTCAAAATATTCGAAAAAAAATTATTTTTTCTTATCAAAATGTTAAAGATTATTTTTCTGATTGTTTAAATCCTCCCCAAAAAATTTTGCGATCAGTACTTACCGAGATATAGAGCGGTAAAGTTGGCAAAAAATGATCTGCGTATGGCAACAGCGGCGAATGCCGCTCACCCTGTAAACTTTGGTTTACTTCCTTTCGAAGGTTTCTTGTTTTTTTTTCATTATTTTTTTTACGTAACTTATGTGGCCTGTGAGACCAAAGTAAGGTGCAATGTATATATAAACACTCGTATGCAACACAATAATTGCACAAACATTAGTATCATTATATTGTTTACAAAACTTGTTTACACCAACCAACAATAAAAAAAATTGTTTATTACTATTGTTCTATAATATATATACACATATAATGACTGGACACTTTCCATCAACTGCAATTAGCACTTCAAAGCTCCAAGCTAATCTTTTCAATATATCACTACAAACTGGCATAGTGCCAGACAAGTGGAAAAGGGCAAATGTAATACCTATTTGCAAGGCAGGTGACAGATCCTTAGCTTTGAACTATAGACCAATAAGTCTTACTCCCATAGTTGGTGGTAAATTAATGGAATCAATAATTGCCGAGGCAATTCGTAGCCATCTTGAAAGGCATAAATTGATTAATGAATCTCAACACGGTTTTACTAAGGTGCGTTCCTGTCTTACGAATTTACTAATTTTTTTTCACCAAGATGTTTGAGGAGGTAGATCATGGTAATGAATATGATATTATGTATATGGACTTCAGTAAGGCTTTCAATAGAGTTCCACATCAGAGGCTATTGAGGAAACTTAAGGCACACGGAATAGGAGTAGAAATTTTTTCCTGGGTAGACGCATGGTTGACAAATAGGCGGCAGAGAGTTTGCATAAATGGGGAGAAATCAGAATGGGGGCACGTCTCAAGCGGTGTCCCGCAGGGGTCAGTTTTGGGCCCCCTGTTGTTTACAATTTACATAAACGACATAGATGAGGGAATAAACAGCAACATAAGCAAATTTGCTGATGACACCAAAATAGGCTGTCCAATTCATTCTAATGAGGACATTAGAGCACTCCAGGATGATTTGAATAGACTGATGCAGTGGTCGGAGAAGTGGCAGATGCAGTTTAATGTAGACAAATGCAAAGTTCTAAATGTTGGGCAGGACAATAACCATGTCACATATAAACTGAATAATGTAGATCTTAATACTTGTGATTGCGAGAAGGATTTAGGAGTTCTGGTTAGCAGTAATCTGAAACCAAGACAACAGTGCATAAGTGTTCGCAATAAAACTAACAGAATCCTTGGCTTCATATCAAGAAGTATAAATAATAGAAGTCCTCAGGTTGTTCTTCAACTCTATATATCTTTGGTTAGGCCTCATTTAGATTTTGCTGCACAGTTCTGGTCACCGTATTACAGAATGGATATAAATGCACTGGAAAACGTGCAGAGGAGGATGGGAAAGTTGATCCCATGTATCAGAAATCTTCCCTATGAAGATAGACTGAGGGCCCCGAATCTGCACTCTCTAGAAAGGCGAAGAATTAGGGGAGATATGATTGAGGTGTATAAATGGAAAACAGGAATAAATAAAGGGGATGTAAATAGTGTGCTGAAAATATCCAGCCAAGACAGGACTCGCAGCAATGGTTTCCAGTTGGAAAAGTTCAGATTCAGGAAGGATATAGGAAAGCACTGGTTTGGTAATAGAGTTGTGGATGAGTGGAACAAACTCCCGAGTACCGTCATAGAAGCTAAGACGATGTGTAGTTTTAAAAATAGGTTAGATAAATACATGAGTGGGTGTGAGTTGGACCTGACTAGCTTGTGCTACTAGGTCAGATGCCGTACTAATTTCTTAAGTGGAAGTGACCTGACTACCTGGAGTTTACCTGGAAAGGGTTAACTCCAGGTGGTCGGGTCTAAGCAGGGGAGTGATGGACCTGCCTTGCATGGGTCAGTAGGCCTGCTGCAGTGTTCCTTTTTCCTTATGTTCTTATGTTCTTATAATATGGCTGTTTAGTGTAATAATATAGCTGTGTAGTGTAGCCCAGGGGAATCTACATACGTGTACTGTACCTACATATACCGCTGCCTACACTGACTTCCTACAAATAAATACTTACCTCTTGCCCTACATTAAGACTACAAATATTTTAAGGTAAGTAATGAATGTACTCATTGTTTTCTGTATGTAAAACTATAGTTAATCTTTAAAAAATGTATTTTTTGCTAATATTTTTGGATGTCTGAAACATATTAATTGGATTTACATTAGTATTCTTATGGGAAATATTATTTTGGTTTTCGGCCTTTTTGGTTTTAGGCTGACCTCCTGGAATGGATTACGGCCGATAACCGAGGGTCCACTGTAATTTAAACTCTGCTTAATACTAAAATACATACATAAATACAAAAGAATTAGATGAAATAAATGCAAATTTAACCTCACTTTGCTGAAAAGAGTCGAGTGCCTACTAGGATAGTGCTGAGAAGGGAGGAGGAGGAAATGTTATTATTTGGAAAGAGAGTCCCCTTCTCTTTTCTGTCTCTTTTTCCTATTTGGACCTGGTTGAAGCTCACCAGGTTTAACTTTTACTAAAAATCTGTCCAAAGAACTTTGCTTCTGCCTTCTCCTCAGGATGTTTCGGAAATGTGACATTGTCTGGCCATTCCAGACAATACTATTACGGCTTGTTTGGGCTTTGTTGGGATGGTACTTCTCTGCAAAGTTTTTGACGTCCATCCATTTGGCAAAGATTTCCTTGATTAATGAAGTAGGGGCTTCCTCTATCTCCTATTCCGAGCCTAAAGAGAGTGCATCCATCTTAGTCTTGTGCTCCTCCTCAAGTTCCTGAAGCTCCTCAGTGGTCAGCTCTTCCCTTTGCCCCTCCACTAACTCCTCCACCTCACCATCACTCACATCCAGATCCATGGACCTGCCCAGAGAGACAATATCCTCCACTATAGACACAGCCTCAAAGTCCTCAAAGTCCCTTTCAACCACTGCTTCATGCCACAAATTCCTCCAAGCAGAGTTCATTGTTCTGTATGAAACTTCCTGCCAGGTTTTGTCAATGAGAGTTATGTAAAGTGATCTTTCCAAAACTCTCTCAGGGATAACTCTGTGTCAGAGGTCACTTCAAAGCACCTCTGGAATAGTGCTTTAGTGTAGAGTTTCTTGAAATGAGTCACGACACGTGGTGTTGTGACTCAATTTGACCCAAACAAGTTCTAGCACACAATGTGTGCTACAAAAGCTGTATACCAAGCAAAAAATTTTGCGTCCAAACAAGATGTATACCAAGTTGGACTTATTCCAAAGCGGACATATACCAAGGTACCACTGTACTAGCAAAATGTGTGTGTGTGTTTGGTTGACTGGAACAATGGAAATGATCTAAAATAGGACTCAAAGTGGGTGAAATCACTGATACATAAATATCGCAGAGACCGTTAACTTTGCGAGAGAGTAATTTCGTAAGTTTTCCATCAAATTTTACTTTTGGTTTCATTACCTTTGGAAAAAGATTATCTTAACATTTCATGAGAAACAAATAATTTTTTTGGTTTAAATTCTTGGACCCTGAGAGCAGTTCTCAGATCAGGGTTCCTGACCCTGAGAGGCTTAACATTTACAGAATCACTCAAGCGTGAAGTTAGAGGTTTGGGAGACCTTACTCAACAGTAAATTTGCTCACTTTGAGGTGAAATCGCTGTATGGGTTTGTTTGGGTGATTTCATTGCTCAAATTAAACCAATTCATAACTATTTTGCTAGTATTCCTTCTATTCTATTGATTGATTGCAAGAAACTGGCCCAGAAATTTGTAAATTAGCTAGTTTTACATTATTTTCAACAAATTCCAATTTGAAAACAGTCCCAAGCAAACATTTGCCCTAAAATTTTGATTCCATTATTACACCAAAAATTAATGTTTTTCTCCATTTCTTGACAAATAAACCATACCCAAGAATTCTTTTTCATGGTTTAGGTCATCCCAATAATTGGAACAGACCTAGTAAAAGCTCATAAAGCAGACCAGGGTGAGTGGGTAGAGGAGCCCAAACCTTCCCTAAGAAAATTGTCAAAAGTTGACTTTTTCTGGCACTTTCTTGCCTCTTTCAGTTACTCTGCTGGTCTGAAACTGACCGAAATCTTCTCCATATGACTAGTATGCTTTCCAGTCTATCTATTGATGCCAAGAAACTGCCAATAAAACCACAAAGAAAACCTTAAAAATACATTGAAGTCTGTATTTTAACCCAAGTGCTGGGTCAGAGTTTAGCTGTTGCCATCATGCACTGCATGGAGCAAGATTTTTTTATACTGTGGAGCATTTACAGAAACATACAATGGGATGTTTTGGATGGTGTGATAGTGATTTAAAAACTAAATATTTATAGATGAGACAGTGCAGATAGGTCACAGGGAGGAGTAGGCCATGTACAGTGGACCCCAGAGTTACGAGCACCTCGGAAATTGTACAGTTATGTAAGTGTAATATTGTAAGTGCTTTTGTAAGGGTATTTTTGGGGGTCTGAAATGGACTAACCTACTTGGCATTATTCCTTAAGGGAGAAAATTCGTTCGGTAATGGCACTTAAGCAGCCTTCTGGAATGAATTACTGTATGCTCGTAACTCGGGGGTCCACTGTATGTGTAAGACACATTTTGCTGTACAGAATTGTTAAAATAATCAAATGATACAGTAGAAGTTCTAGGTATTTAAGTGTAAAATTTGAATCTTGATAACTTTTTTTTTTTAATCACACTGGTCTTCTCTCACCAAGGCAGGGAACTCGAAAAAGAAGAAAACCTTATAAAGCTTTTCTTGTGTTACTAGCTGTTACGACTTCGATATCGTAACTTGAATAAAAAGGTCCTGGCTCCTAAATGGCAGCTTAATCTGCTGTCTATGGGCATTTAAATTACGTACACTGAAAAAATATGGCAACTCTAGGGCCAGCATACAATTATTAAACAATATTAATTTAGGAAGGAAGGACAAAAACTCACTTATATAAAAATATGTCTATATATATTTAAGTAATTATATACAACTTATAACCTACTACAAAAAACCATCACACTCCAGTTCACTAAATAAACAGGGAGGCTCCATGACACCCCCCTTCCTTCCTGCAGGCTACTTAGCCTACAGTTAAAACATTGTACTCTCCAAAACAGACCCTTGCACACACTAGGGCCTTAAAAACATGAGCACATAAATACAAAATTACTTATATTATACACAAAAAACTTGCCAAACCACCTACTCACACTGCTACCCAAACATGATGACCTTACCCCGTCACCACCCGTCTCGTACTGAACTCAACACCTCATCTCTCCTGTGCTTGGCCACTCTGCCGCGACAGGGATAAAACGCGTTCCGTTCCAGTACAAACTTGGAACTATGACATTGTATGGAGCGTTTTTTATAAAATATTTTACTACGTTTTGAGGCCTGGTCACAGACCAGGCCGCAGGGGCATTGACCCCTGGAACTCTCTCCAGGTAAACTCCAGGTAACATCCACTCCCTCAGACCAAAGGTCTCACTGAGCTAGCTTGAACCCACTTGGGTGCAGCTAGTCAAGGAAAAGAAAAGGAACCCTAGGTCTGGGGAAACACAAAAGTCTCCAAAAAATAAGAAAACTGCATCAAGCACTGTCTTGATGCAATTGACTTGTACATTACAAAAAACACAATACAGTGGTACCTCGAGTTACGAGCTTAATTTGTTCCAGACGGCTATTCAAGTGCCGATACCGAAGGAATTTGTTCCCATAAGAAATAATGAAAATTAGATTAATCCATTTCAGACCCCCAAAAATACACTTACAAAAGCACCTACAAAAATACACTTACATAATTGTTCGAGTTGGGAGCTGCTCGTAAGTAGAGGTACCACTGTATAACCATTTAGTAACATAAAGCTTATACATACAGTGAGCACTGCTAATCCGCAGTCATGTTAAACTCGTTTGACGTAAAAGTGATCAGGTTTTATGCCAAATGAGCTAGTCATGGTTTATAGCTGTACTCTGAAACATAAACAGGAAAATACACCATTACAACACTGTGTTGGCCAAACACCTACGGTGATGCATTTTCAATACATGACATAAAATGAAAGAGCTGACTGGGATACCTCTGTACATATTATATAAAAAGATTAAACAATAAATATATACAAGGATACTGGAGATGGGAAGTACAGTGTCTGCACTCTGAAGGAGGGGTGTTAATGTTGCAGTTTTATAACTGTAGTGTAAAGCACCCCTCTGGCAAGACAGTGGAGTGAATGATGAAAGTTTTTCTTTTTCGGGCCACCCTGCCTGCCTTGGTGGGAATCGGCGATGTGTTAATAAAAAAATAAAAATACTTATGATAAACTGAGAAGGATTGTCTTTCTAAACATAAGTGCTCAGTAGCACACAACATAAGTGCTCAGTAGCACACACTCTGCTTCCCAAAATAAACATGCACTTAAGAAAAATATATAAATAGGCTCTAGAAATAGAAAATACAATATCAACTCTGCATCTCAGCAATATACAATAAGCAAAACTGGCTATGCAAAACACGCCACTGGGAGAAATTGGAGAACATGGGAGAGAAAATTATCAGACTTCAAAACTGGGTAGTAAGTCACATATAAAATTAGTCAGTGGGACTGTGACCTTGAAAACACACTGGAGTCAGCATGTGACCCCTCAATCAAAATGTGGGCCTGTCAGGCCTTCACCTACGCCGTCATTCCAAGGAACCCTGGAGTCACCCCACTTGGTGATCCAAAAATAAAACAGGTGGGTCCAGGAGAAAACACACAGGATCACTATTTATGACCCAAAAATGGTGAGGCATCACCGCAAACACCGTATCCCTACCTTAGGTCCAACAGTCCATACACCAACATCACATAGGTGAGGCATCACTGCCCACACCGTATGTTAGCATACCTTACCTAGGCATGTACTGATGTGACTACCACTAAAAACACACACACACACACACACTAGGAAATGTGATACCTCCCTCCACCAGCTCACCGGGCTTCAGTCCACTAGGTGGTCAGAAAGCCATCTACTCACCTACTGCAACCACTGCAAAATAAGAGCAGATAAAGGTCTACACTACATTATGTACAGTACACACGAGAAAAAAACATGAGCAACCACATGTGATCACTATACTGAAAAAATTCTGCACTTTCAACACCAAACAAGAGCCACCTTTTTTCTTGGAGCATAAATGGTAAGTTTACTGGTAGTAATATCCCTGCACTACCCACTGTCCTGCTGCACTCCATGCCCTACTAATCATCCATCTCCCGCTTACAATCCATTCTCCCTGCATCCTGTCCTGCCCCACTGCGCTGTATAACCCTTGTGGTTTAGCACTTCTTTTGATTATAATAATAATAATAATACTGGTAGTAATTGTCCTGCTGCTTTTTTCAACAACGCAGGACTAACACCAGCAGAGCTGGCATCTACTTGCAGAGAAAATGACAGTGCAGCATTGAAAGTAATCATTACAGGAGCACTAAGAATATTATCACTTTGCAAACAGGCTGTGTAAAGCAATGTCATAAAACATGTAAAGTTATACAAAAAATTAAAGTATGTACTTGTAGAGTACAATTGCATACATAGATATATAATTGGCACACTGGGTCATGAAAAGCAAATAACCCTGCCACATACTCACAACTGTGGTATCCAGTACATCAATGAAATTAAACATAAGAGGAAACCCTTCAGCATTAGTAATCAAATTTATTTTGCGGCAGTCAGTGAACATGCTGAGAGCGTCATCTAGTGTGAGACTCCTGGGCAGTGTCCACTGACTCTCGCTGAGTACAGTGAAAATACAAAAAGTTACATCTTCCTCCATACACATCTCTTCCCTCAACAAACGTCTGTACTGCAAAACATGCTGAATGTACTCAGGTACATTTACCTCAAGGGGATTCACGTCCTCTACATCAGAAAACTCATTTACACAGTTCCATGGTGGCTGAGCCAACGCACCAAACTTTTCCACTCCAACATCAAAAGTAACCTTTTCAAAGTCTTGTACTTTAATCATTGCAGAGTACTGATAACGGCAACCATATGCATTTTTCTGATCATGTGTGTGGGTTTTATTTCCATCAGAGACCTCATTCACCCTCAGTTGCCATGCACAACTAATCACAGCATTCCTAGGAGCCGGTTCCAGTACCAACACCTCTCTAGCCTCCAGATCAAGTAGCACCACCACATGGTCCCACGTTATCCTGGGCAGACTCGCAGGCTGGTTCACTAGTGCCGCCCACCTCATCTTAGTCAAACAGTCTCTGAAACTGAGAAAAAACACCTAGGGGGAAGCATCACTATCCTCACCTAGCCCATGACTTAATGATTCCAGAGTGCTTCCCTGCACGGTAATGAAAAGTAGGGGCATACCCTCATCCCAGTCCTGGTACTGGGGAAAACAAAAGTGCATCGTTCTGAGAGACTGGTAAAACCACTCTACTTTTCTTTGATTCTCAGAGTGATAGACAACCTTAAGTAAGTCTCTCAAAACTACATGACATTTGATAAAACTGGACTTCTGGTTGGCTTGTTGAAAGCCTAGCTGATAAAACTTAACCAGAAATCTCCTCTTTAAGGGGGGCTCCTTGTCGCGGTAAAGAGGCTATCGGTCTGAGGAATTGGACCTCTTGGTCTTCTTCCTAAGACTGAACCTAATTACCCCCCAATCCCCCTCCCCTTTCCCATCTTCCCCATCCTCCCTTTTCCCTTTCCTCCTCCTCCTCCTCATCCCTCCCTTATTTCCTTCCCATTTTTACCCTGGGAGCTTCTCTCCACAGGCTTTCTAGTTCCTAGGTAGGGAGAAGGGTACCGTGGTCCAATCCCATTCCATTGAGGTTCTCGGCGGTGGTGTAGTTTGCCGTGGAATCTGGATCGCCTGGGGATGTCCCGATCCTCTTCGGTCTCCCGGGGTGGCCTTGGGTATCTTCGGCGACGGGTGTATCTCTGGAGGCCACCTTTCGGATTCGGGGTGGTGGCCAAGGCGGTATGCTTTGTGGCGGATATCCGGCCGCCCTCTCTTTTGTCCGCCGAGGTGGCTCGGTGGATGTGAGGTTGCTATCCCAGATTGCTGGTTTACTGGCATGATGGGTAGGGTATGGCACGGGTTCCATGCAGCATCTGCACTACTTGCGGTGTTGAGGTCCTCTTGGGCGCGAGAGGGGTTTCGCCCTTTCATTCCTCCTAGGAGCTATTCCTCCACGTTCTCCCTTTTTTATTCTTTTTTTCTTTTTCTTTTCTTCTTCTTTTTTTCTTAAAAACAAAAGAAAAATAACTAACCATGGATGCCCTAATCTGTGAACCTACCCGGCCCCTTGATACCGCACCTAGTTCTGACCCTACCTCGTTAATGGACGACTCTTCGGACAACCCTAATACCCCTGTACCTCTTTACCTCTTACTGGTGCCGGTTCGTCACCTGCTTCAGGTACCAGGGACCCGACTGGCCCTTTCGATACGTCTGACTTTCGCTCTTCTCTGACCTTGATTCCGGCTTCTCCCTTGACGGTGCAGCAATTTTGAATCGCTCGCCGTCTCCCATCGGACCACCCCCGGTCCCACACCCAAACGACCAAGACCCACACATGACGATTCGACACTTCCTTCTCGTTCATCTCAGAAACGACCAGCTCGTCACGCACTCCCCTTAAACTCTCTGTTTCAAACTACTAAATGGACAAAGTTTTTTACTTTGTGACCGACTTCTAATACCTATCTTTCAGACCATAGTATTGGTAAGGCTCTTCTACGCCATGTTGGTAAAGACATCTCATTTCACGCTCTCAAGAGCGGCACTCGCATCATCATGGTAGAGAATGCTGGCCAAGCTCGCGATCTTTCTCTTCTTACAACCATAGATACTGCTCCTGTTACTATTGACAAGCAATATTCCCTCAATTCTTGTTGTGGTTCTGTCATTTTGCCCCACACTATTGTCCAACGGAATTTCCAGACATGTGGTGATGACATTTTAGAGCAGCTTGAGCTCCAAGAACTCCCTATCCTTAAAGTTGACACTTTTGTCCTCCCTGCCAATAAGCGAAGACGTTATCCTTGCAATATAGCTCATTTAACATTTGACTGCCGTGAACTACCACCTTCGGTTTACATTGCAGGTCAACATTTACAAGTTTGAAAGGTGGCGTTTTGGTCATCCAGCAAA
>WNWK01020318.1:0-36092 GCA_009830355.1 Cherax destructor | reverse complement strand
TTTATCTAAATACTGTTCACATATATGCTTCACTGTAAACACTTGATCTCACATCCCCTACCCACTCTAAAACCTCCTTGCTCATCTGCAATCCTACTCTCTGTCTTACCTCTAATTCTTTCAATAATAACCCTACCATACACTTTACCTGGTATACTCAGTAAACTTATTCCCCTATAGTTCTTACACTCTCTTTTATCCCCCTTCCCTTTATATAAAGGAACTATACATGCTCTCTGTCAATCCCTAGGTACCTTCCCGTCTTTCATACATTAAACAAAAATATCAACCACTTCAGCACTATATCCCACCCTGCTTTTAACATTTCTGTCATGATCCCGTCAGTTCCAGCTGCTTTACCCTCTTTCATTCTACGTAATGCCTCACGCACCTCCCCCACACTCACATCCTGCTCTTCTTCACTCCTAAACGTGTGGGTGTGGTTGTGTCGTGTCGAATAGGTAAAATTGGTCAGTTAGCAAGAACTCATTTAAAATTATTTCCTTTCTAAAATTTTCTCTTATACGTTTTAAGAGATTTTTTTTTTCATTAATGTTAAAGTAAAAATTAATAATTTTGTACCAAAAGAACCTTAGAAAACTTACGTAACCTTATTATATCAAGTGCGATGTAATTTAGCCTAATCCAACTAAACATATTTCAGATAAGTTTACAATAATTTAACAATAAACAAACTGAATGGAATATACTTTTTTCGTTAGGTTCAAAATTATTTTTTGCATAATTATTGCATACACAAATTTTCATTTGCCTTATTCAGCAAGAAGATCGTTGCTATTTAAGCCAAACTCGCAACTTTTACCTATTCGGCACGATATATATATATATATATATATATATATATATATATATATATATATATATATATATATATATATATATATATATATATATATATATATATATATATATATATATATATATATATATATATATATATATATATATATATATATATATATATATAAAATATATATATATATAATTTAACCACAGACGAGATGTGGTGATCAATAACAACACTGCACTAGCCAAGGATTCGAACCCATGTTGTTTTGGCCCGCCTCATGGTGAACGAAAGCCGCATGACGCTCTAACCCCCAGGACCACCAAATCCTACAGGAAAGACGCACCCAGCAGAGCTAGATGTTTTACCGTCATCCGAGGACATACAGTGGTGCTCGAATGACGGTATTCACCTAGCTCTGTTGGGTGCGTCATTCTTGTAGGGTTTGGTGGTCCTGTGGGTTAGACCGTCATGGCTTTATTTCACCATGAAGCGGGCCAAAACAACATGGGTTCGAATCCTTGGCTAGTGCAGTGTTGTTATTGATCAATACCACTCTTTCGTGTTTACAATAATATATATATGCTGGTCGTGTGGCTAGTACACCAAACGGTGAGAAAAATGAAATTAGCTCAAAGGCACCCACTCCACCGTATGTCCTTGGATGACGGTAAAACACCTAACTCCGCTGGGTGCTTCATTCTTGGAGGATTTGGTGGCCCTGTGGATTAGAGCGTCATGTGGGTTTCTGACCGGATTTTTGTTATTTTTGTTATCCATCATAAAACAGCCACTGAAAAATGATCTACTACACACGCAAAATTGGAAAATTAGAAAAAAGGCAAATGTATTCTTAAACGCTTCTTATTTAATTATGTGATGATTAAAACTTCAACTACAATATTATAATCTGTATAGCGCAAGCTTTTATAACCTTTCTGGAAATAAAATCAGCCCCAAATTACTTTCAAGGGAATAAAAATAATTTATGGAATGCCTATGGAGGGGAGGGAGGCTAGGGAGAGAGATGTCGTAGCTGCTGAGTGTGCTTACACGCCAAACACTCGTCTTCAACTTGTGACTATACCAGAAACTTTCATTATTAACTTTAGCTCCTAAGTGCTCTCGGAAGCAGAAATGTCAACATAACGACAAAGCTAAAAGTCAGAGTTCCGTTTAGCCAAAGTAAAACTCAGTTTAAACAAAAAGAGAATGTAGCCTACACGCTGGGCTTCCCCGGGTTTAAAATTCTTATTTCAGCTTCCTAAATTAAATGTTGGTGCTTGTTATTTTTATGACATAGTTCACGAGAGCATAAAGGAAATGAAGCCATCAGGTGAGCAAGAACAATACAGTGCTGACTAATATGTACAATAATTTGTAGTAAATAATGACTCCAGGAATTATTCTACCTGAATTATTTTTACGAAGATGTAACGGAGGTTGTTGTCGTCAACAAAGATAACGGAAGATATATTTAACAGAGCAAATTGAGAATAGGTTCGTCAGAAGAGTTAACAGAGGCGTGATCATGGACCCGGCCGCGGGGGCGTTGTCTCCCTGAACACCCTTCGTGTATACTCCAGGAGGCTGAAGTCGTCAACAGAGCTAAGTCAGTTCTCACGACTAAAAGAAGCTATCCGTAACAGAGACTGTCATCAACAAAACTAACAGTGACTATGGTCACAAAGATAACAGAGGCCAAGTCATCAATAGAGCAAAACAGAAGCAGTGGTCATTAACAGGGCTAACAGAGTCTCTGGTCATAAAAAAGCTAAAAGAGACTCTGGTCATCAGCAGAACAAACTAGAGCAGTGGTTATCGAAAGAGCCAACAGAAGCTAAGATCATTAGCAAAGCTAACACAGTTTGTGATCCTGTGTGGACATCATCAGATATAAGAAAGACTTTGATAATCATCACGAATTAATAGAAACTGTAGTCATCAATAGAGCGAACAGAGGCTGTGGTCATTAGCAAAGCTAACAGAGCTGCTATTATCAAAAGTTAGCATGAGCTGTAGTCACAAAATGAGCAAACAGAGGTTATGGACATCAACATAGTTAACAGAGGATGAGGTGATCAACACACCTAAAAGATATTATAGTCATTAAAATTGGGATCATTAACTGTTGTCATCAAAGGAGCTAACAGTAGACCTGTGACCATCACCAAAGCTAATAGTAGACCTGTGATCATCACCAAAGCTAATAGTAGAACTGTGATTATCACCAAAGCTAATAGTAGAACTGTGATCATCACCAAAGCTAATAGTAGACCTGTGATCATCACCAAAGCTAATAGTAGACCTGTGATCATCACCAAAGCTAATAGTAGACCTGTGATCATCACCAAAGCTAATAGTAGAACTGTGACCATCACAAGCAATAGTAGACCTGTGATCTACAACTAGTAGACCTGTGATCATCACCAAAGCTAATAGTAGACCTGTGATCATCACCAAAGCTAATAGTAGACCTGTGATCATCACCAAAGCTAATAGTAGAACTGTGACCATCACCAAAGCTAATAGTAGAACTGTGATCATCACCAAAGCTAATAGTAGACCTGTGATCATCACCAAAGCTAATAGTAGACCTGTGATCATCACCAAAGCTAATAGTAGACCTGTGATCATCACCAAAGCTAATAGTAGACCTGTGATCATCACCAAAGCTAATAGTAGACCTGTGATCATCACCAAAGCTAATAGTAGAACTGTGACCATCACCAAAGCTAATAGTAGAACTGTGATCATCACCAAAGCTAATAGTAGACCTGTGATCATCACCAAAGCTAATAGTAGACCTGTGATCATCACCAAAGCTAATAGTAGAACTGTGACCATCACCAAAGCTAATAGTAGAACTGTGATCATCACCAAAGCTAATAGTAGAACTGTGATCATCACCAAAGCTAATAGTAGACCTGTGATCATCACCAAAGCTAATAGTAGACCTGTGATCATCACCAAAGCTAATAGTAGAACTGTGATCATCACCAAAGCTAATAGTAGACCTGTGATCATCACCAAAGCTAATAGTAGACCTGTGATCATCACCAAGTAATAGTAGACCTGTGATCATCACCAAAGCTAATAGTAGAACTGTGACCATCACCAAAGCTAATAGTAGACCTGTGATCATCACCAAAGCTAATAGTAGAACTGTGATCATCACGAAAGCTAACATAAGCTGGGATCAATAAGAGAGCTAATGTAAACTGTAATCAATAGAACTAACAAAAGCAGTGATCATGAGCAGAATTAACAGGTGTGGTCGACAGCACAACAGACCAAAACTGTAATTATGAACAGAACACAGAGAAGCTGTGGTCATCCACAGATCAAATATAGGCTCGCTTCATCAATAGAACTGACAGAAGCCTTGATCACTAGAACTGACAGAAACTGTGATCATCATCAAACTTGAGAAGCTGTTGTCATCAACAGAGGTGATAGAAATTAATATACCAGCTCTCTTCCCTTCGCTCTTTTCTGTGACTTGTTAATGGTCTAAGTAGGTCCGAAACCTCGTCATAAGTTTCATTTCTCTTATGTGTGGGTTATTTGTCTATTGTAGTAGCGCTTGTATGCAATCTTGACAGCATTTATAGTGTTACGTTGATCACATCGATCTTGCCATATAAATAGCAACAGCTGTCTGCACTATTCAGGCATCCTTGCTTGTTCATATTAATCTGAAACACAGAGATAATATAATAGATTAACCGAAATCGAGTGTAAATGTGGCAGAGAAATGCAAATGAACCAATGAACAAAATGAATTCTAACCTTTTGTAAATGTCTCAACACTTGGACAGCCTGAAGCCACCTAGTGATCTCCGACTCTTAATGACAAAAATACAAGATTATAAGCACTGCCCCCCACAAACTATTAGGAATTCTAACCAAACGACTTCAAAACTCTTGGGCATTATCAGTCATGCACATCCAAAACATCAACATGAGAAACATGAAGCTCTGCAGCCTAGACGGGATATACCTTTTAACTACAGTACCAGCAGCACGAGACGTCTATTTCCTGCGACGGAAAATTGATGACACCGTCGATTTCCCTTTTTTTTCCAGCTAGAGACTTCGTAGACCTTATCGAACTTGGTGTTGTCTTTAATGTTCCCCTTTTGAAAATACTTTCTTTCGACATAATTTCAGTCTACCAGTGGTAACAAATAGGTACGAAATAGGTAAGAACACACTGGTCTCCACTAGGTCCACTCTCTCCCTGTATCTCTTCTTAAAGCTATGTATGGATCCTGCCAGTGGGTTCATCATTAAGTGTTCTCTCCAAGCCGAAAGTTTTCCATTGATTATTCCCTCCTCAGTCTTTGGCTTCGTTATGTTGACGACAGACTCATCATACATCCCAAGCAGGGACTGCTTGCCAACACAAACTCAACCAGGTCGAACCCTACATTTAATTCACACATGAAAACAATGTCAACGGTACTTTTCCAACGATATATATATATATATATATATTTTTTTTTTTTTTTGCAAATCTGATCATGAACTACGTTTCAAAGTCTACTACAAGCCTACCACTCAACACGATCTTCTCCATTTTTACTCACACCTCGCCATGGCTCTTTTTAGAACAGAGTTTTTTCAAACTTTCACTATCCTTGTCATTTCATCAGAGACTGCAGGCGCCGTTCACACTATCTTTAACTCAGACTAGACATCACAGAAAGAGGACACATAATCCTCCCTAACAAATATATTGCTAAATACATCTTCAGCATTCTATCCAACACCATATTCCAAGTATTCACCACTGCCTCCACTACAACCAAGGATGTCACCAGTAAGGGACACCAACAAGTCGTATCAATTGAAGAGATATCCGCAATCTATGCAACAACTGTGACCAAATATACGTTGGAGAAACGACAAGAGACCTTCACACACACACAGTTCTGAATACCAATGTTCCTGCTGAATGCACCACCTAAACAACTCCTGTGTTTCACACAAAAAATCCCACAACCACTTCATCAATTGCAATGGTTAAGTAAAAGGACACAATTGCAACTAATGTGACATTTTATTTGGCAACGTTTCGCTCTCCAGGAGCTTTCTCAAGCCGTTACAAGCGATAAATGGACATAGTTGGTATATATACTGTCAAGGTGAGGTGAAAACACTAGTGGTGTTAGAAATAGTAGTGATATAAGTAGTATTAGTAGTAGTAGTAGTAGTAGTAGAAGTAATACAATGGTAGTACAATCAATATGCACGTGAGTAAAGGTGATAAACAAATACTTGGGTAGTATAACAATGGTTAGACAAATATTTCTGCTGGAGGTTGAAATATAAAAGGCCAGTAGAGTGTTCCACATCTACGATGTGCTAAACTAACAGTAGAGACTATGTGATGGTAGGGTTTACTGTTTTCAGGAGGATTCTTGCTAAGACTTCAGAGATGGTGAAGCTGCCTTTGTTTGTTTAATTGTGTTAGAAACAGAGATAAGTGCTGATTCAAGGCATTTTCGACTACGGAAATTAGTTTCTTTGATTACTAGTCGGGCGTCTTTGAATTTCATGAGATGATTGTTGGAATTTCGGTGTTGTACGCAGAGAAACAGCAAGAAACCTCGAGACACGCATCAATGAACACATGAATGCATGCAGAAACGATAACCTGAACAACGCCTGCGTACAACACCGAAATTCCAACAATCATCTCATGAAATTCAAAGACGCCCGACTAGTAATCAAAGAAACTAATTTCCGTAGTCGAAAATGCCTTGAATCAGCACTTATCTCTGTTTCTAACACAATTAAACAAAACAAAGGCAGCTTCACCATCTCTGAAGTCTTAGCAAGAATCCTCCTGAAAACAGTAAACCCTACCATCACATAGTCTCTACTGTTAGTTTAGCACATCGTAGATGTGGAACACTCCTACTGGCCTTTTATATTTCAACCTCCAGCAGAAATATTTGTCTAACCTATTGTTATACTACCCAAGTATTTGTTTTATCACCTTTACTCACGTGCATATTGATTGACTACCTTATTGTATTACTTCTACTACTACTACTACTACTACTAATACTACTTATATCACTACTATTTCTAACACCACTAGTGTTTCACCTCACCTTGACAGTATATATATCCAACTATGTCCATTTATCGCTTGAACGGCTTGAAGCTCGAGAGCGAAACGTGCCACAATAAATGTACATTAGTTCAATGTTCCTTTACTAACATATTGTCGGTAATTCTACCAATATAATTGCAATGGTGCACGATTCGTTGCCTAAGAGAACACACATCGAATGGCAAGATTATGGAATCATCACTAATCAGCTTATTAAATAATTTCATCCAGAATAACGGCTTCTACAATATAAATGAGTCTCTTTCCAGGCAATTTCTTGATCGCTATCTCACTTAGCAACAGGTCACAGTAAAGAGGAACACTGCAGAAGGCCTACTCTACCAAGCTAGGAGTGACCTTCAAGCTATATTTATCCAACCTCTTTCCCAAGAGGAAAGCTTCAGTATATCCCGCCTGACTCTTCACTTTACTACGCCCACTATATATATACATGTTGTGCCGAACAGGTAAAACATGCATTTTTGCTTAAATAGCAAAGCCATTCTTGCCGAATAAGGCAAGCGAAAATTTGTGTATGCAATAATTTCGTAAATAATAATTCTGAACCTAACGAATAAAATATATTTCAATGTGTTTATTATTAAATTATTGTAAACTTATCTAAAATATATTTACTTGGATTAGGCTAAATTAAATTGCACTTGTTATAATAAGGTTAGGTAAGTTTTCTAAGGTTCTTTTGGTACAAAACTATTAATTTTTACATTAACATAAATGAAAAAATATATCTTTAAACGTATAAAAGAAAATTTTAGAAAGGACTTAATTTTAAACGAGTTCTTGCTATTTGACAAGTTTTACCTCTTTCGGCAAGACATACATACATTCTCCCTCCCGGTACAACTGTTTGTGACTTGATGAAGCCCACTATGTGGGTAAAACGCTGTTAATAAAGGATCGCATTATTCTGCAATTGTCTTTATCCATCATGTCGGCATTTTAAACCATTTCTTTCCATAATTCTAAGCAATCAGTTAGCCTTATTACGAACAGTTACTCACTGTCGTCTCGGCTTCAGATCCACCAAAAACCCGCACTTAGGAAAGGAAGCTTACGAGAAAGTTTTTGATCCCTTCTGGACCATTTTCAAGTGACTACTGAAAGAAAAAGGCAGAAAAGGCCAATAGACAGAACGGTAGGAGGGACAGGGAGTTGTTATATTAATAGTAGTAGTAGTAATAGTAAAAGTAATAATAGTAATAGTAATAATAGTAATAGTAAAATAGTAAAATAGTAATAGTAAAATAGTAATAATAGTAATAGTAGTAATAATAGTAATAATAGTAGTAGTAGTAATAGTAGTAGTAGTAATAATAATAGTACTAGTAATAATAACAGTAGTACTTGTGATAATAATAGTAGTAGTAGTAGTAATATTAGTAGTAGTAATAATAGTAATAATAGCAACAGTAGTAGTAGTAGTAGTAGTAGTAGTATTAATAATAATAATAATAATAATAATAGTAGTAATAGTAGTAATAATAGTAGTAGTAATAATAGCAACATTAGTAGTAGCAGCAGCAGTATTAGTAATAATATTACTTGTAATAGTACAACATAGGTAAAAGTAGTGAGCTCAGAGCATTAGTAGTAATAGAAAGGGTAATTAATGTTAGTGGTCGAAGTATTAGTAGAAAGTGTAGTAGTAGTGAAAGAATTAGCATTAATAAAAGTAGTGGTAGTATTTAAGAACAAGAAAAAAAAGGAGCACTGACGCAGAGTGACTGGCCTCTGTTCCTTCTCTCATGAAAATTGTCCTACTTTCTCTCTTCCTACGTGCCCTCCGCACCTGTGAGACTGTGACCCCCTCTAACTTCTCTCTTCCTTCTCTCGCCATGGCTGTCCTTCCGATTTCATAAACTCTTCCTGTTCTTATGCTAAAAAGACTTTCTTGTCTCCCAATTAACTTCTCCGAATTCTCCTGTTCTTTGTGTTCCCTACATTTCCTATATTCAAACACTTAACAACTCTCTCATTCCTCTAGCTATAAAACTTACTTTTCTTCAAACTAATACCCTTCACAGTAATCTTGTTAATATTGTACTACTTCTCCTCCTCGTCCTCCTCTTGTTATTGAAGCTTCTGGAGTCTACTCTATTTCTAGCTCCTGTTTTCTCCAATACTTTGAAGAAAATAGCTGTTCTCTTCCTGATAGACTTGAAGAGCACAACCATCCTATTAACTGGTCCTCGGCTAAACCTATCTCCCCTTCATCTAGCCCTGAAAGACCCTGTCTTGTCCAATCAACTTTCCTAGCATGAATCTAGTTTCTAGCTTTGTTACTGTAGAAGCCTGGCATCCTCATTACGTTGTTAAATGCTCTGCTCTTCAGAACACTCGTGACTTACTTGACCTTTGCCGACTCATCTCTTATCCTCTTTATCTGTCTCCTGCATTTTCTTTATCTTTCCTCTCTTCTACCTTGGTGGGGTTTGCCCCACGCCCGTGGACCAGAAGCTCTCCTACAGAGTTCCTCTCTTCTTGATCCTAAGCACTGCCACTACTGTTTTTATAAGTAACTCTTTCACTACTATTACATTCTCTTCTATTACTTCTACTTCTAGAAATACCCTTACTAATACTACTGCTGCTGGTACTTCCTCATTACTACTATTACCACTGCTGCATTGTTACTGTTACTACTATTACTACTACTATTACTATTCTTTTCCTCCCTCCTTCCTTCCCTTCTTATGTCCTCTTAGCCTTTTGACTCATTCATTTGTGACTTTGGAATGGTCCAGGAAGATCGAAATGTACTAATAAGCTTCTTCTCCCTAGTGAAGGTTATTGAAGTGTTCCCGCCACGGTATTGTAGATTTTTGTTCCTTTTGCTTCAGATTTCTGCTTATCTATTCTCCAAAATTCTTTTCACATTTCGCCAGACCAAGTTCTATATTACTTAGTTTATAATAGCCATTTTATTTTACCTTACTCAGGATTAGAGCTTTACATTTATCTACAATGATTTACATCTGTCGCATTTCGGAGCACGACATTAGTTTCTTTGAAACCTCTGGAAGTTCAGTGGTATCGTCTGTATCTATTATTCAGTCCCTTTTTTCTGTCGTAATTAATTTACTCGTGTCTCTATTTATTCCCTCGTCAAAGTCATTCCTGCAAATTATGATCAATTAGGATATAAAAATTGTGTGTGTGGAATTTAACTTGTGACTGAACCCTATTCTCATTTACCCCATTAATGCAATCTATTTGTTGACTACTGATCAGTCGTGCCTCTGTTTATGAGAAATCATTATCCACTTTGCCATGTTCTGTCATATTTTTAGTCTTTTGCGTGGAACTCCATCAAAAACCGTACTGGATGGAAGACATTTACGCTTAATTCAGGGAACCGAGGTACAGATCCAATTCCCTAGACCAAGAGCCCCTCACCAGCATCAAGGAACCACCTCCCTTGTGGGGTCTGTTTCCAATACTCCACTACTTTCTGGATCCTTTTTCACATTCTGGTATACAACGTTCTGTGGGTAAATGATGGATTCAGTCTATTCAGTTTTCTCTATTCTTTTGGATATGAACTTTGCCTACCAGCACTTACATGGAGGCAACCCCATCATCTCGTTTGTTGTCTTTAATTTCAATTCCTCTCCCTGCTAAGCTCCAGTCAGGATGTCTGACGTATTTTCTGACATATGTCAACTAGTTTCTATCCGCACTCCTACTGTGCTTCTATTCCTCTTTAGTTTTACCACGAAGACGATAGTCATAACTGAGGGTCGTTTGCAGTTAACGTTAGCTCATGCTATCTTTCTTAGAAGTTATATAACAAGACGGAAATATGATGTAGTTCTGCCGCTTCATCTATTTATTCTATCTCTCTGTCTCTCTCTGTCTCTCTCTCTCTCTCTCTCTCTCTCTCTCTCTCTGTCTGTCTGTCTCTGTCTGTTTGTCTCTCTCTCTCTCTCTCTCTCTCTCTCTCTCTCTCTCTCTGTATCTGACGTATTAGCACGAGTTGTAGTTTAAAATCACTTCCACCAGCGTAACCCTCAAAGCTCTAAACCTGTATGAATTAATATGTAAATTCGATCTTTCTTGAGATAATTACGAAACAGACAGATGCAGCATCACTATACTCGCCTATATGAAGATTTCTTTTAAGCTTTCCAATTTTTATTCTCAAGAGGTCTGAATACATATAGAGATTTCCAATACAAATATACCCGTCTGTGTTGAAAGTGTTCCTGAGTCAAGGATTGTTCCCTGTGTATATATTCCAATGAATTTTTTTTTTAAGTAATATTCTACCTTATATACATTTTTAAATAATTGAATCTGCTCAAAACTTACAGAGAAACATATTCGGCTCATAAGCAGATTTCCTCTTCCGTATCTCGATTCTTCCCAATTTCTGAAAAAAAAACTGTAAAGAAAAAGCTATACACAGAGCTAACTATATAAAAATTGTTCCCCACATCCAGATCATTAAAATTAATTGAAGTTGAATAGAGTGAGGTCCTTGGGCTCCCACTACCTCTCTTACACTATTCCGCCTACCCTTCCTCTCATCTCTAATATCCCCCCGCCCCGCCGACTCCATCTCCCTCTTCTATACAAAACCTTTTCTAACAGTTTTCTCTCACACATCAACCACCCCTCTACCCTTCTCTAACACTATGTCTCTTCCCCTTGCCTTCTCTCTCCTACTTCTCTAACACTATGCCTCTTCCCCTTGCCTTCTCTCTCCTACTTCTCTAACACTATGCCTCTTCCCCTTGCCTTCTCTCTACTACTTCTCTAACACTATGCCTCTTCCCCTTGCCTTCTCTCTACTACTTCTCTAACACTATGCCTCTTCCCCTTGCCTTCTCTCTACTACTTCTCTAACACTATGCCTCTTCCCTTGCCTTCTCTCTACTACTTCTCTAACACTATGCCTCTTCCCCTTGCCTTCTCTACTACTTCTCTAACACTATGCCTCTTCCCTTGCCTTCTCTCTACTACTTCTCTAACACTATGTCTCTTCCCTTGCCTTCTCTCTCTACTTCTCTAACACTATGCCTCTTCCCTTGCCTTCTCTCTCCTACTTCTCTAACACTATGCCTCTTCCCTTGCCTTCTCTCTCCTACTTCTCTAACACTATGCCTCTTCCCTTGCCTTCTCTCTACTACTTCTCTAACACTATGCCTCTTCCCTTGCCTTCTCTCTACTACTTCTCTAACACTATGCCTCTTCCCTTGCCTTCTCTACTACTTCTCTAACACTATGCCTCTTCCCTTGCCTTCTCTCTACTACTTCTCTAACACTATGACTCTTCCCCTTGCCTTCTCTCTACTACTTCTCTAACACTATGCCTCTTCCTTGCCTTCTCTCCTACTTCTCTAACACTATGCCTCTTCCCCTTGCCTTCTCTCTCCTACTTCTCTAACACTATGCCTCTTCCCCTTGCCTTCTCTCTACTACTTCTCTAACACTATGCCTCTTCCCCTTGCCTTCTCTCTACTACTTCTCTAACACTATGTCTCTTCCCCTTGCCTTCTCTCTCCTACTTCTCTAACACTATGCCTCTTCCCCTTGCCTTCTCTCTACTACTTCTCTAACACTATGCCTCTTCCCCTTGCCTTCTCTCTCCTACTTCTCTAACACTATGCCTCTTCCCCTTGCCTTCTCTCTCTACTCTCTAACACTATGCCTCTTCCCTTGCCTTCTCTCTCCTACTTCTCTAACACTATGTCTCTTCCCCTTGCCTTCTCTCTCCTACTTCTCTAACACTATGCCTCTTTCCCTTGCCTTCTCTCTCCTACTTCTCTAACACAAATTTCCTTTTCTTTATCTTCTCTAACACAACTTCCCATCTCTCTCACATCGCTCCCCCTCATCTCTTAAACCACTCTTCTTCCCCACGCCTTCTCACTTCTCCCATGTAACTCTCCCATCCCACATTTCGCATCACTTTCCCTTCTTTCCCAGACTTCTATCACGCTGCTCCTTCCTTCTCTCTCTCTCTCCCTCACTCTCTCCCTCACTCTCTCCCTCACTCTCTCCCTCACTCTCTCCCTCACTCTCTCCCTCACTCTCTCCCTCACTCTCTCCCTCACTCTCTCCCTCACTCTCTCTCACTCTCTCCTCACTCTCTCCCTCACTCTCTCCTCTACTCTATCTCCACTTCTCTCCCTCTTCCCATTCCTCATACCTCATCCTCACTCTCTCCCTCACTTCTCTCCTCACTTTCCTCACTCTTCCCTTCCTCTCCTCACTCTTCCTCATCTCTCTCGTAAAACCTAATTTCCTTCACCCTCTTCCAAGTCTCTGAAGCACCATGCAATAACGTCTATCTACTTTGCACTAACATGTATTGCCCTTGCCTCAATATATACAAATACAGTTCACTGCCCTTACCCTAAAGTATACTCTCCAGTCACTAATATTTACTGTCCATACAGTAATATTTACTGTCCATACAGTAATATTTACTGTCCATACAGTAATATTTACTGTCCATACAGTAATATTTACTGTCCATACAGTAATATTTACTGTCCATACAGTAATATTTACTGTTATTTCAGGTTACGCAGGACAATAAAAAAATATGTGTTTTCTCCTAGGGAAATAAATGGAGGTGTTCTTGTGTAATATAAGCATGATGATTCCCGATCTCATGTCGAAATTAAGCTCGCACATCATGATTTTGTATTGGAAAATATATTTTAAAGAATTGTTTATTTATAAATCATGTTCCTTCAAAATTTAAAGCACGGGTAATATAACGAGCCATTATTTTTTCCCCTATTATAAACTACATAATAATTCTTCAACTACATAAGCAACGTTTCTCATTGGAAGTAGAAATTATTTAAAAAATGTATTAAGTATTTGGCATTACGCTGTGTCTGAAGAAACCAACAGTAGTGCCCCGTCATATTGAGATTAAAATAATCCTGACAGCGAACCTCCATTGTATTGATATCCTGATAAGAGCACCAAAATTTAATTGAAAGAAGTCCAGGTGTGAATCAAGAAAGTGTATTTTCAGGGACATAAAGCAACTCAGTGCTATTTAAGTTTATTTCATATTTTGATGTGACTCGGATGTAAGGGAGGTCTCTGAGAGGCTTTATTTTTTGTGTTCCGGTCTCTGTTGCAGTGCGGTAGCCTGCTGGCTACAGTTCCCAGTCTTCTTTTTTTTTATATACCTCTCCTGTCTTTTCTATCTACTTCTTTCTACTTTCCTTGTGTTACCAGGTGTGTCTCGTACCTCACTCTCTTTCTGGGTTCTTTCTGTCCACTATGTACCTGGTGCTGTACTATATTGTTTTAGTGTTTCAAATGTTTTCAGCTTTTATAGGGTGTGTAAATGTTTTTCTTCATTTGTGTTATTGTTATTCTAGGTGACAATTATTATTACAATCATAACTAAACGCTAAACCAACCTAGGTGACAATATTGTTCCCTTATCGTATTTTTAATAACTCGACTTTTATTTGATGCAGCTTTATGCACCATAGTTGTTAAGCATTTGACACATTCTTATGTTAACATTTTTATCACGTTCCTCCAGACGTGCTGATATCGTCATTGATATTTGTGACTGACATGGAGCGAATGTAATTAAATCTATCAAGTGGTGAAGTTGTGTGAATTTATTCAATATTATCCTGATTATTTTATGATATTTTTTCTATATTTGATTTTCCTGAGCAGGAGAGGTGACCTCTACCTCCTTTCCTCTGATATCGATATAATTGCCTGCATCTTCCTAGGAAGTTCTGGATAATCTGTTTGAAAGCTTCCCATGCAGCCAGCTCCACTGAGGCCAATTTCAAAACTCCAACTTTTTCCTTAAGGTAAAAAAAAATTCTGCACCTTCACCATTCATAGCCTTTAGAAAGTTTTTCATTACGCCCAACTTTATATGCAATGGAAAAAGAAATACTTTTTGAGGATGCACCAGTGGCATATGTGTTATGTTGAATTTCCTAGAATTGGGTCTCTTTTTTTTCCGGCCATTCTTTCATCTTTTAGTGGTTAGCAACGTCACGACTATTCCACAAACAAAGGAAGTACACGTGTTTTGTGTAGCCAGACTGGAAGCCAAGCATTAACCCTTTCGCTGGCTTTTAGATCCCCACACATATATTGCATGCTGGTCGTTGTAGTTTGTTAGTCTGAGTAGAATTACCATGGACTCTCTTGTTTCTTTTAATCACACAGCATGAACTAGCACAGATGACTTTTCATTGTTGTTGTGAAGGATCACTGCTCTCAAACTGACCTTGCTGGAATGATGAGTCTCGATTTATCAGAATGGAGATCATAGCCCAGTTCCTTCATAAAACCACTTCCGTCAGTGCAGAAGAACACACCATTCTCCATTTGATAGAATAACGCCAAACTAGTATAGCGTGCACAAAAATTATATATTTTTTTATCCAAGGAGGTCTTCCTTCTGCTATGATAGGTCAAGGTCTCTGACATGGTCATTAACTCCTGTAGTTTGAAAGTCTCAGATTCTGGTGGTTCATAATATCAGAGTTATCAGTTTTCCCACTGCTAACATGTTCAGCGTCAAAAAACAGGTGGAACAGGTATAGCAGTGTCCTATGTGGGTCAGGTTTCATTGCTTACTCACACACAATCTGGATATGTTATCTTGCTCTTGTTTTTTCTACGCGAAACCAACTGTATTAATCATGCAGAAGTTACAGTCATTTAAGTGATTCTTCGGTTGTCGCCACATCATTCTTACTGAAAATGGAAATAATGTAAGTTTCCCATTCAACCACTGTGTCACTCCAGAGATACAAGCATTACAGCATGTGTGTAGACCCAATGTTTTCTTATGATCACTTATCTTGCAGCACAATTTGTATTTTTCGTTGATCGCATGTTGCATACTCGCCACACAACCAGTAATAGCTGCCTGCACTGTTCACGCATCTTCGTCTGTTCAAACTATTTTGAAATAGACATTTCATGTAAGAGAACTAAAAGATAATTAATATAAATGTGATTATGTGTGTGTGGTAGAGAAATACAATTTAAGCAAAACAAAAACACCAATGTACAATGAATAGCAACCTTGTGTAGATGTGTCTGAACACCGGGACAACCAGAGGCCGACTGATGATCTCCGATGCTTCCTTAGAAGCAGACATGATGTGTAGGAGTCATGTTTATGCTTGTAAACATAAATATGCATATTCAGAGGTATATTCCAGTTTATACATGCAACAAAGCCACATGTGTTGTCAGTATCTTATGTGATGGGATAATTCTGACTTCAGATTCATGCTAAAAATAAACTAAAACGCTTACCTTTAAAGGAGTAGCAAAGTTATTTTTGTCCAGTGTTACATTTATTCATAATTCTCCTTCATAGATCAATAAAATCTCCCACAAAAATAAGCTTAGGCAGACATCCCTTTGAAATGCCTCAGACCGGTTTCGTGGCCACATTTTTAAGTAATTACTCTATCGGATATTAGTATATGTTTTACTGATTACTTACAGATTCTCCTTATCATCTAGCCTAGCTGCCGGGAAGTTAGAGGACTTGAGAATCGAACCTCAATCACGCCTTGCGTTGATTGATCCACATGGTTTTAGCTTTTCACAAGAAGAAAATACTCCTCAGATATCGTTGTGATTTGCACCCTTATTAGATAGAAGTATGTATGGACAAAACATACAGGTAACAGCAGAGATACAACGATAAATGGCATAAAATGCTGACACGATGGAAAAGTAACCACAAATGCAGTATAAAATGATCCTTTATTGACAACGTTTCGCCCATGCAGTGGGCATTATCACGGGTGAGAAATGTTGAAGTTAATGACTGAGAAGAGGTTGGACTTCAGAAAGACCCGCCGGCATGGGCTAGTGGGCCTGTTGATATGTTGGATAACGATGAAGTTTCTGGGTAAGAGGTTCAGTTATATTGTAAAAGAGGTTGTTCTGATTGAAACTGTTGGATATGTAGACGAGTGATTATCCAAAATACTGCGTCTCTGGGTGTCTTCCTCCCTGGCCATCAACATTCCTCACCTGACTCTTTACCTCCCTATGTTCCCTGCATATACGCACGTACTCTCTGCTCAAGTGGTTCTGTTTGTAACTTGACAAAGCGCACTGTGTGAGCGAAGGAATGTCAATAAAAGATCGCTTTATACTGCATTTTCTTATGCTTTTCTATCCAGAAACAGTACACGTAAAGAAGCAAAGGATATATTCGTAAATAAAAGTTACTATGTGGTTGACATGTTGTGGGGCCTCTGGACAACTATTGATAATACTTCAGAATGGTAAGCGATGAGGCTGGCTTTTTCACTGCCTCCTGCATAGATCTACATGTTTGATAAATATTCTCGTGCAATTCATATTCAGGCGAAGACAGTGAGAACTGCAATGAATCGCCTATGTCGTTGTGCAGGCGTACTTGTGGTACCGAATCTGTAGTCCTAAATCACCTAGAATTCTGTTATAAGACAGTATATTTTCAGGCAAACTCTGCAAGGAATAATTTATCAGCAATACTGATCTCAGGTTTGGAACAGGTTTTTATTAAGCCTTTGATGTTGGTGGTACTTTCTATAGATTTTCTGATGTTGCTTGACAATAGAGGTTTGGTTATCATTGATAGTATAGAACACCGACATATTGATGAATAGTTGCAACAAGATAGTTGCAACACTTGGGTACCTTTATTACCGGAACGCTTCGCCTGGACAACAGTTGTCTTGGTCGAATACAGATGAAAGAAATTCTGTTAGCTACAGAAGTAACTCTGACGGGATCAGTCCGTCACCCTGGGTGGGAGGTGGTCAGTCCCTCTAGCATAAAGCATAGGCAAGTGGACTGACCTTATATACTAGAGAAAGATGAAGTAGCTGGAGTTGCCGTCACAGGTGAGCATATCCCACGAGAGTAGGTAGGTCATACTAAACAATTGTTCAGCATAGGAGTTTCAGAAGACTTTGCCTATACCACGATACTATTGTATTAGTGTGTGAGACAGGCATCACTGATATTAAAAAAATGAAATGTCGGCATTTTATATCGATATGTGAGTATCAACAGAGCTCATAAAGAAAAGAGTGTTAAATCAAAAGCGGTCAGTAAAAAGGCGGCTCAAGGCGCTCAGATTCATCTTCTGCTACCATAAATAGGGAAGGGGGCATGCACGTGCGCGCGTGCACACGCACACACACACACACACACACACACACACACACACAATGTGAGGGAAAAGTCCATAGATAGGAGTGATGAAAGTGTGAAGGTATGTAGAGTGATGGTTGAATGGTAGTTTGCTTGTTAAGGTGGAGTGAGTGTCTCGCTGTTGCTATACCCCCCTTCCCTTTCCACCCGGTGAGAGGTGTAATGCTGGGCTCCGGCCACAGGTTAAATCACTTGACTGACCACCCCCGATCTCACTGTAAGTACTTCACGGCTGCTCGTATCTTAATTATTTTATGTTCAAGAGCTTCACTCTTTAATTATTTTGGAGCTTCACTCATGTTTAACAACATTCACTTCTGCTATGTCCTGCCTTGGTTTTTGGTAGTTATTTATTACAGTTTCGCCATTTCTTTTAAAGGCCTTATGCCTACTATGTAAATTAATGCTAGAGTGGTGAGTAATTATTGTGGTTTCTTTCACAGTCCTCTGTGTCCGCTAGGATCATCGTATTCAAGGCTGAGTGGGGGGCGGCGTACTCACCAATTGAGAAACAGAGTGGTTCTACCAATTCTACACTACACCAGTAGTACCTCAGTACACACTAGAAACATCAGTCAACTGTACATTACCAGGGGACAACTTTCAACTGAGTCCCTGACATCATTTGTGACATTGTGGATGGTTGACAACTGATGGATTTGTGGAAAACATCGAGGCAACAAAAACAACAATACCACCACCACCATGGAGTCTCACATGGATTCATTGCTTCAGTGTTAAGATCATCACAGCTGTAAATATCTAGCTTTGGATCATATATATATTTTTTGTTTTCATTTTTCTTAAGATAGGATTATTATAATCATATTTACGTATTTATTATTTAAATTTCATTTTATTAAAATAAAGTGTTTATCTTTCTTGTTATTATTGTCTTTTTCTATTATACTTTTCCTGAGAAGATTGGCTACAACCTTCACACGCACACACGCCTCCGAGGAGGAGGTGAAGAAGCTGCTATGTGAACTTGATAAGTCAAAAGCGGTGGGACCGGACAACATTTCTCCGTGGGTCCTTAGAGAGGGAGCAGAGATGTTGTGTGTGCCACTAACACAAATCTTCAACACATCCATTGAAACTGGGCAACTACCTGAGGCGTGGAAGATGGCAAATGTAGTCCCAATTTTTAAGAAAGGAGACAGACACGAGGCATTAAACTACAGACCTGTGTCACTGACGTGTATAGTATGCAAAGTCATGGAGAAGATCATCAGGAGGAGAGTGGTGGAGCACCTAGAAAGACACAAGCTTATAAACGACAACCAGCATGGTTTCAGGGAAGGAAAATCCTGTGTCACAAACCTACTGGAGTTTTATGACAAGATAACAGAAGTAAGACACGAGAGAGAGGGGTGGATAGACCATTTTTTTGGACTGCAGTCCAAAAGGCGTTCGACACAGTTCCTCACAAGAGATTAATGCAAAAGCTAGAGGATCAGGCACACGTAACAGGAAAAGCACTGCAATGGATCAGAGAATATCTGACAGGGAGGCAACAACGAGTCATGGTACGTGACGAGGTGTCAGAGTGGGCACCTTTGACGAGTGGAGTTCCACAAGGGTCAGTCCTAGGACCTGTACTGTTTTTGGTATATGTGAATGACATAACGGAAGGGATAGACTCAGAAGTGTCCCTGTTTGCAGATGATGTGAAGTTAATGAGAAGAATCAAATCAGTCGAGGATCAGGCAGGACTACAAAGAGACCTGGACAGGCTGCAAGCCTGGTCCAGTAACTGGCTCCTTGAATTTAACCCTGCCAAATGTAAAGTCATGAATATCGGGAAGGGCAAAGAAGACCGCAGACAGAGTATAGTCTAGGTGGCAAAGACTGCAAACCTCACTCAAAGAAAAAGATCTTGGGGTGAGTATAATACCGAGCACATCTCCTGAGGCACACATCAATCAGATAACTGCTGCAGCATACGGGCGGCTGGCAAACCTAAGAATAGCGTTCCAATACCTCACTAAGGAATCATTCAAGACTCTGTATACCATATACGTCAGGCCCATACTGGAGTATGCAGCACCAGTTTGGAACCCACACCTGGTCAAGCACGTCAAGAAATTAGAGAAAGTGCAAAGGTTTGCAACAAGACTAGTCCCAGAGCTAAGGGGATTGTCCTACGAAGAAAGGTTAAGGGAAATCTGCCTGACGACACTAGAGGACAGGAGGGTTAGGGGAGACATGATAACGACATATAAAATACTGCGAGGAATAGATAAGGTGGACAGAGACAAGATGTTCCAGAGAGGGGACACAGAAACAAGGGGTCACAATTGGAAGTTGAAGACTCCTATGAGTCAAAGGGATGTTAGGAAGTATTTCTTCAGTCATAGAGTTGTCAGGAAGTGGAATAGCTTAGAAAGCGACATAGTGGAGGCAGGAACCATACATAGTTTTAAGACTAGGTTTGATAAAGCTCATGGAGCAGGGAGAGAGAGGACCTAGTAGCAATCAGTGAAGAGGCGGGGCCAGGAGCTATGACTCGACCCCTGCAACCACAAATAGGTGAGTACGCACACACACATACATGCCCCGATGGCATGGTGGCTAGCGCTCTTGCTTCACGCACGGAGGGCCCGGGGTTCAATTCCCGGCGGGGCCGAAACATTTCGAAGTGTTTCGTTACACACACAACACACACATACATACAACAGGCCTAGTGTCTAATCGACATGTGCCTAGGACAAAATGGTAACTAACACACACACACACACACGAAGCAGTATCGTTAAATAGTGCTCCCAGGATTTAGCGTTCTATTCTAGTCGCTGTCCTAAGATATTATTAGCGGTCATCGTACTTGATAGAATCAGTGAACATACCTACAAGAGTGTAACAGCTTTCTATAGTGTGAATAATGTGATAAGATCAAGAATTTTACAATTTAAATTTGAATGAGGGTGATTTTCCTGGACGGTGTGTGAGGGAGGGTAACAAGCAGCTGGTCAGTGCTGGCAACAGTGTTGAGACAATAAAAAACATATTTAATACGTCTAGATTGTGACTTTAAATAAAAATAAATGCAAATATCTGGTAGGTTATGGCAGCAGTGCAGTGATAAGGTCATAGATGAGTGATACAGTAAATAATGAAAGAAAGAAAATTAGTGAAAATTCCCAGCAGTTGTTATTGTAACTACAGTTAATATCACCGGGTTATGATTATGACCATAATACTAAAGAAAAAAAGAGTGAATACCAATTATTAAAAAAAACTTGAATGCATGATAAAAGCTACAGAGGGAGTTCAAACTGACGCAGTTCATAGAAGACACCACCAGGAGAAGCTTCCATTGTTGTGCAGATGACATCACTTGCCTATGTGTGGGAGCAATTTTGGTTAATAATAATATCTTTATTTACTACAAGTACATGTATAAGGTATACAGGCCTAGCTGACATCAATGACATACTACTATATAGAAAGCCCCTTGTTATGCTGAGCATTTCGGGCAAATTAGGTCAGTGTCCCATGATGCGACCCACACCAGTCGACCACCACCCAGTACCCATTTTACTGATGGGTGAACATAGAAAACAAGTGTAAAGGAACACGCCCAATGTTTCTACCCTGGCTGGGAATCGTGTGAAGCGAGAGCTTTAGCCACCAGGCCACCAGTCTCTCATAGTGTCTCGCCCTGCTGGCTTTATGCTATTGGAGATCAGACCCATTGCTGTTGGTAACACTCTTCGAAGTCTTGTTGCCAAAGCAGCAGTAAGAAACATTTGTCTAGAAGCTGCTAATTTACTCCAGCCACACCAACTGGGCTTTGGGGTCTCTCAAGGCAGTGAAGCCGCAGCTCATGCGGCAAGGGCCTACATCAGAGACCTACCAGAAGACAAGGCCGTAGTCAAACTTGATTTTAGAAATGCCTTTAATATGGTGAAGAGAGATGTGATCCTGCCGGCCGTTCGGGATCGGTTCCCGTCTTTTTCCTTTCTTTTTTCCCTGCAGCAAATTGTTAGTAGACAACAAGTTATCGTTACACCTCGGGAAAACAGAAGCCATACTCTTTGGCACGAAACATAAACTGAGCAGGGTAACTAATTTTAATATCCGGTGTAATGGGGAATCCATCACTTCAGTTTCCTCAGTAAAATATCTGGGAATCCCCTTTGACCCATGCATGTCAGGAGAATTGATAGGGAACAGTGTAGTAAAGAAAGCGAATGTCAGACTGAAGTTCCTCTACAGACAAGCACAGTGTCTACCTACTGAGGCTCGGGACCCTATGTCTTGCCCTTATACAATGTCATATTGACTATGCTTGCTCTTCATGGTACTCTGCCTTGACAAAAAAATGAAAGATAAACTGCAAATCACAGAAAAAAATGATAAGATTCATCCTGGACCTGGGCCCAAGAGAACATGTAGGCCAGGATGAATTACAACAATTGGATATGCTGAATATTGAAGACAGAGTAAAACAACTTAAGTTGAATCAAGATTATAAAATTGCTCACAAACAGTGTCCAGAATATCTTGCTGCCAATTTTGTCAAGGCTGGGAACCAAAGCAGTCATAGTACTAGGGGGAGAGAGCACAACTTTGTAGTTCCCACAGTCAGTGTCCAGGCTTCAAACACCTTTTATTGTACAGCAATAAAGGAATGGAACAGACTGCCTGCACATGTCAAAGCCAGTCATAGCATGAGCCAGTTCAAGAAGAAAGCCAAAAGGTACCTAATGAATGTAGCGACAGAAAGGGAGGAGAATGATTTTTATTTTTTTTAGTTACGATACATGTACATGTAAATAACTATTTTTACCTTATTCCTTTTAATTATAGTATAATAACCAGTATCTACTACAGTGTATAATATTAAGGTATTAAATGTACCCCAATGGAAATAAGTCACTCTGTCTGACTTTTTTGGGTTATTTTAGGTTTTCTACACATATGCTGCTATGTATGATAATCAATGTAACTGTATTTGTGTATACCTGAATAAACTTACTTACTTATTCAGCTGGCTACAGCAAACCCTCAATTCTTTTGTTTGGAGAACATGAAATTCCCTCATCAGAGGGTGTTCAGCAGGGTGATCCACTCGCTCCACTTCTCTTCTGCTTGGCAGTAAGAGAACTAACTTCCAGCCTATGCAGCGAGCTCAACATCTGGTACCTGGATGATGGCACTCTCCCAGGTACTGAAGAGTCCCTGTTAGAGGACTTACAGCTGGTGAAGACACAGGGAAAAGACTTGGGACTCATCCTCAATCCCTCCAAGTGTGAAATCATCACAACGAACCAGGAAATAATCAATGTTGTGAGAACAATCTCTACTACCACTCTGTCCAACAGTACCCTCATTGGAGCTCCGCTGGGTCACCAGGCCATCGACATGCTCTTCAAGGACAAATTGAATGACCTGAAGAGAATGGAGGAGAGAATAAGCGATCTTGATACCCATGATGCCCTGTATCTCCTCACAAGGTGTCTTACTATGCCAAGACTCACTTACTTCCTGAGGTGCGCAACCTCTTTTGACAACCCAACACTCGACGAATATGACGCACACCTGAGATCAACCTTTAAGGTACTGAATCTGTCACTAGAGGATCGGCAATTGGATCAGGCAACCCTCCCAGTGCGACTGGGAGGTATAGGGGTGCGCAAAGCAACGCAGGTAGGTTTATCTGCTTTTTTGTCTTCGTGTTTGGCTTCCAGTGGACTAGTCAAGAAGATCGTCCCTGAACACTTGAGAGAGACGGTAGGAGCTCAAGACCCCAGGTTCACTGAAGCAGAAATGCGGTAGAACACCCTTTCAGACTCCTCCAGTAGACCAGCTCCTCCAAAAGAACACAAACAGTCCCACTCGGACAAACCAATCATGGAAAAAATCGCCTACACAATGCTCACCAACACATCAGGAAAGGAGAAAACTTGTCATCTAGCTGTTCCCAATTCCTCCCTGGGCACTCGACTCGACCAACTGGCCATTCGGATTTGTGTTGCTCTTCGCCTAGCCGCCCCCATACTCACCGAACATAGGTGTATTTGCAGCAGGGCGACGGCTGATCAATTCGGACTTTATGGCCTCGTGTGTAACACATCAGAAGGGAAGTATGCCAGACATGAGGAGGTCAACGACATCATCGTTGCCCAGCCAACGGGAACCCCAATTACAGAGGTCTGACGGAAGTCAAAAGCATCCTCATGGAGCCACTATACTACCCTGGTAGGATGGAAAGCAGATTGCCTGGGACTACACCTGTGGTGCCACATTGGCAGACACCTACTTACCATACTCCATAGCTGAAGGGGGTAGAGCTGCCAGCCACAGGGAGACCCAAAAGACCCGCAGATATGAAGGCCTTCCCCCTTGCTATAACTTCATCCCAATAGGGTTGGAGATCCTTGGAGCATGGAGCAAGTGTGCTCTAAAGTTCCTCGAAGAGTTGGGTGAAAAACTCATCATTAAAACCAAGGGCCACAGGGCGGCCAGCTTCCTCTTTCAAAGACTCAGTGTTGCAATCCAAAGGGGAAATGCCTGCAGCATTCTGGGCACGCGGCCCACTGCCGGGGAGCTGGACGAAGTATTCGAATGTAGCTCTGAGTTGTTATCTATGTTGTTTTACACCCTATTGTATTTTTGTCAATGTATTTTGTCAATGTATTTTGTCTTTAAATAAAGCATATATCAAATATAGGGGGTGGTAGGAGAAAATTTTCAAACAGCTTCAGTGAGAACTTTGAGTTTTCCCTGAAGCAAGTTTATTATTTTCTCTGAGGATGAGGGTCCCCAGGATAGTTCCAGAGGTGGTATATATATATATAGAGAATATTCAAAACAAATCTCAGGCATTCTCCCCCACAAGTGAACTACCCACACCACACTCACCAAGGCTGTGGGTACTTTAAATCAATGATTCTTCCTCAATATTTATCGAAGTCCATATCAATTCTTAAAAAAATATATGAATAACTTCTAAATATAAATAATGTGCAGAATTAAAGATGACCCACAATTCAGATAATTTAATTAGTACTAAACTCAAATATGAATTCTTAATTGAATAAAAACAAACAAAAATATACGTAGTATAAATAACGAGAGAGAGTCAAAGGTAAGCTTTGCAAATATTCAAGACCAGCTATAGGTATGACTCTGATCTACGGTGATAAAAAGCAACGTAAATAACACTTCATAAATATAGCTAATGGTCGCTACCATTAACACCATCAACAAGCAAAATAATAGTTTGAAAGGCAAGAGCCCTTAAAAGAAGTGCACGGTAATCAACACGTTGAACACGCAGACTTGAGTGAATCGTGACATGAAGCTGTGACTCAGACCCACACATACCTAGTAGCCTTTACACAACTGATGATGAAGGTGGATGTTGGGTAATTAAATCTACGACGTTGTGCCAAAAGTCCTTTCGCCCAGATAATGTAGTCCCACTGTCCCATCAAAACACAAAGGCTACGGAAGAGAAGAACACACGCAATAGTTACCAATATGACAAGTGGTTCACTCACTCGATAAGCTGAAGGCTTCAAAAGCCAGGTGAAGCTATGGTTCCAGAGATCAATACAGGCAACATCTGTACAGTAAAAGTAATAGGCACAATAATAATTATACAGAGGTAAGAATACATGAGATTATTCTAGAGGAGGGTTGCTAAGTGACTTCCAGATGATGTCCAGTACCACACATCACCTACCCACATAGAGTAGTGTCGAAAGAGACAAGTAGAAAGCGCTGGCATCTACATTCCTCTGTAACTATTGCTTCACGCATCAAACGACCCGCACCACAGTCATACATACAGTCACACACAAATATTTACATCAATAAGAACCTATTCCTCACAGGCTGCCATTCAACCACTTACACCACACTAATTACCAATAAGGTTGCTAGTCCACTGTGGGAACCACACAATCTACCACCATCACTTCCATCCATCTACCAACACTCCCCCCTCCTCCCTCTCCCCTCAAAATAATCGCAACCATCAGTACCTGACAAAACTCCTCATTGTTATTTATCTCACCTCCTCATACACTCCTAACATCATCAACTTCACCCCTCACTCCTACCATGCAACATTCTCTTTACTGTTGTCATTAACCACGTTCTCCTATCTTCCCTCCTCCTCTTTTCTATTAGCCCTCTGTCCTCTCCTCTCTTCCTCCACTCTTTACCCTTTTCCACTCCCTCAATGTACCCCTTCCTTTCCATCATTCGTCTCTTGTTCAACCTCTCTTCAAAATTCTGCCTCCCTCTTGGTCATTATTTTATTCCTCCACTTGGTCATTCCTTCTTACATAAGAATATATGAATGGAGGGCTCCTGCAGGCAGGGACCTTGACGCTGGGAATCACAAGGGAGAGAGATTAGGGCCTAGGGTTGGACTGTACGGGCACTTCAGTAACGTAATTCACCATAACGGAAACCTCAGTAATCCTCTCGCTCGCCACCGTGAGGCGGAGTGCAGGTGGGCGTGGTGTATGTGGGCATGGTGTGCGCGCACGCACGCACGCAAACACACACATACATACACACACAAAGCACCACATTAATCGATCCATGTGAGACAACTGTGTACTTTAAACTTTATTAGCATTGCTCCAGTGGCAGGTTTGTTGGTGGCATCTTTCACATCTCTGTATTCATTCAGAATAATAATCATTTTTATAAAAAAAGGAACACCAGCGTTGTTCATGTGAGGTTCTAGTTACAGTGTAGTAATACTTTATAAAGGAGCTATTGGGGTTTTCCTACTTTCCAGTGTAGGAAACCTAAAAAGAACGTTAATAGAAAAAAAGGAAGAACAATCAATCTACTAGTGAGATCGATCTGGAGAACATCTGAACTACGAGAGTCGATCTACAGGGCGGTCATGTCTCTTCCATGGGAAGTACGATTATAACAATTAAATAAACGTACAAATAAAACTAGGTTTATAACTGAACAGCATAGTGATAGCTGACATTAAGAAAACAAATTATTAGGGAAAGATAGGAAAGGACAGGATGAAGGAGATGACAACATGGTGAGGGAAATGAGAGATGACATCAGGGAGAGAGATGAGAGAAAGTTTACGAGGAACTTTGCAAGTTTTAAATGCGAAGGTTTGTTGACATTCGCTAAGGCAAAACTAACACTGCATAATGATTTAAGGTTTTATAATGATTTAAGGTTTTATAATGATTTAAAACTCAATCACTCTAGGATAAAGATACGAAAAGATAACTTAGGTTTTATAATGATTCGAATATAGCAAAAATTGGAGAACAGCGGAAAGAAATGTAATCAGAAATGGGAAGTAGTGAGGTCAGATCCGAGGAAGGAGAGGGGAACCTCTCCTCTGGCGGAAGGATAAATGTTAACGACAAGATCATTTCTGTTAGAAGAAAAAATACTAGTGGGATGATAACTACAGGTGTTAGGAAAACTACTGGTGGAGCGTTAACAACTTGGTAAATTATAACTATTGATTGAATATCTACTAAACATGGAATCTAACTATCGAGGATAACTTCGGAATGTATAACTACAGTATGTGATGAGTATAACGTACATGATGGATGTATAACTACAGTGTGATGTATAACTACAGATGGAGTATAACTACAGATGGAGTATAACTACAGATGGAGTATAACTACAGATGGAGTATAACTACAGATGGAAGTGGATGATAACTACAGATGGTAAGTATAACAGATGAACACAGATGGAAGTATAACTACAGATGGAAGTATAACTACAGATGGAAGTATAACTACAGATGGAAGTATAACTACAGATGGATGTATAACTACAGATGGATGTATAACTACAGATGAATGTATAACTACAGATGGATGTATAACTACAGATGAAGTATAACTACAGATGTAAGTATAACTACAGATGTAAGTATAACTACAGATGGATGTATAACTACAGATGGATGTATAACTACAGATGGATGTATAACTACAGATGGAAAAAGTATAACTACAGATGAAGTATAACTACAGATGAATGTATAACTACAGAATGGATGTATAACTACAGATGAATGTATAACTACAGATGGATGTATATACAAAAACAGATGGAAGTATAACTACAGATGATGTATAACTACAGATGGATGTATAACTACAATGATGTATAACTACAGATGGATGTATAACTACAGATGATGTATAACTACAGATGGATGTATAACTACAGATGATGTTACTACAGATGAAGTATAACTACAGATGAATGTATAACTACAGATGGATAAACTACAGATGAGTATACTACAATGGATGTATAACTACAGATGGATGTATAACTACAGATGGATAACTACAGATGTAAGTATAACTACAGATGGAGTATAACTAAGATGAAGTATAACTACAGATGGAAGTATAACTACAGATGGATGTATAACTACAGATGGAGTATAACTACAGATGAAAGTATAACTACAGATGAATCTATAACTACAGATGGAAGTATAACTACAGATGGAAGTATAACTACAGATGAATGTATAACTACAGATGAATGTATAACTACAGATGGATGTATAACTACAGATGATGTATAACTACAGATGTAAGTATAACTACAGATGGATGTATAACTACAGATGGATGTATAACTACAGATGTATAACTACAGATGTATAACTACAGATGGATGTATAACTACAGATGGATATATAACTACAGATGTAAGTATAACTACAGATGGATGTATAACTACAGATGGATGTATAACTACAGATGGATGTATAACTACAGATGGATGTATAACTACAGATGGATGTATAACTACAGATGGAAGTATAACTACAGATGGATGTATAACTACAGATAGTATAACTACAGATGGAAGTATAACTACAGATGGATGTATAACTACAGATGGAAGTATAACTACAGATGACTGTATAACTTCAGATGAATGTATAACTACAGATGGAAGTATAACTACAGATGAATGTATAACTACAGATTGATGTATAACTACAGATTGATGTATAACTACAGATGTAAGTATAACTACAGATGGAAGTATAACTACAGATGGAAGTATAACTACAAATGGATGTATAACTACTGGTGGAAAGGCAACTATTTAAGGAACTGCATCAATTGACAGAATAAAATCTATTATTGCATAGGTAAATACCACCAGAAGAGTAAATATTGGTGGAAAGATCACTACTGGTGGACAAACTAGTCAAACGTTAATTACCTGTTGAAATGATAACTTGCAGTTAAAAGAGTAATTACTGGAAGTATCGTAACTACTGTGAACGTAAACCACGAAACGGGTGGGGTTTGAATGCACTGGCCTGGAGATTTAGGATTCACTAGCCGTGGGTTCAACCCCAACCTGTTCCGTGATTTGTTTGCAATTGTATTATAACGATTACCTTAGTTATTGAGAGAATAATTATAAGAGAAATGGCAAGTGCAGATTGAGTAACTACCTCGGAAGAGAAATAAATGTCAAGAAGATAGGTACAGTTATAAGATTATCGACCGGAAGAACAACTAAGTGACACTACCAACAGAAGTGACACTACCAACAGAAGTGACACTACCAACAGAAGTGACACTACCAACAGAAGTGACACTACCAACAGAAGTGACACTACCAACAGAAGTGACACTACCAACAGAAGTGACACTACCAACAGAAGTGACACTACCAGAGAAGTGACACTACCATAGAAGTGACAGTACCAACAGAAGTGACACTACCAACAGAAGTGACACTACCAGCAGAAGTGACACTACCAACAGAAGTGACACTACCAACAGAAGTGACACTACCAACAGAAGTGACACTACCAACAGAAGTGACACTACCAAAGAGTGACACTACACAGAAGTGACACTACCAGTAGAAGTGACACTACCAGTAGAAGTGACACTACCAGTAGAAGTGACACTACCAGTAGAAGTGACACTACCAGTAGAAGTGACATACCATAAAGTACTACCAGTAGAAGTGACACTACCAGTAGAAGTGACCTACCAATAAAGTGACCTACCAAAGAAGTGACACTACCAGTAGAAGTGACACTACCAGTAGAAGTGACACTACCAATAAGTGACTACGTAGGACACTACAGTAGAAGTGACACTACCAGTAGAAGTGACAATTAAGAAGTGACACTACCAGTAGAAGTGACACTAGCAGTAGAAGTGACACTACCAGTAGAAGTGACACTACCAGTAGAAGTGACACAACCAATAAAAGTGACTACCAGTAGAAGTGACACTACCAGTAGAAGTGACACTACCAGTAAAGTGACACTTCCAATAGAAGTGACACTACCAGTAGAAGTGACACTACCAATAGAAGTGACACTACCAGTAGAAGTGACACTAGCAGTAGAAGTGACACTACCAGTAGAAGTGACACTACCAGTAGAAGTGACACTACCATAGAATGACATACAAATACTACCAGTAAAGTGACACTACTAAGTCACACAGAAGTGACACTACCAGTAGAAGTGACACTACCATAGAAGTGACACTACCAATAAGAAGTGACACTACAGTAGAAGTGACACTACCAGTAGAAGTGACACTACCAGTAGAAGTGACACTACCAATAAAAGTGACACTACCAATAAAAGTGACTACCAGTAGAAGTGACACTACCAGTAGAAGTGACACTACCAGTAGAAGTGACACTACCAGTAGAAGTGACACTACCAGTAGAAGTGACACTACCAGTAGAAGTGACACTACCAGTAGAAGTGACACTACCAGTAGAAGTGACACTACCAGTAGAAGTGACACTACCAGTAGAAGTGACACTACCAGTGAAGTGACACTACCAGTAGAAGTGACACTACCAGTAGAAGTGACACTACCAGTAGAAGTGACACTACCAGTAGAAATGACACTACCAGTAGAAGTGACACTACCAGTAGAAGTGACACTACCAGTAGAAGTGACACTACCAGTAGAAGTGACACTAGCAGTAGAAGTGACACTAGCAGTAGAAGTGACACTAGCAGTAGAATTGACACTACCAGTTGAAGTGACACTACCAGTAGAAGCGACACTACCAGTAGAAGTGACACTACCAGTAGAAGCGACACTACCAGTAGAAGTGACACTACCAGTAGAACCGACACTACAGTAGAAGTGACACTACCAGTAGAAGCGACACTACCAGTAGAAGTGACACTACCATAGAAGTGACACTACCAGTAGAAGTGACACTACCAGTAGAGTACACTACCAGTAGAAGCGACACTACTAGCAGAGGTGACACTACCAGTAGAAGTGACACTAGCAGTAGAAGGACACACAGCAGAGTGACACTACCAGTAAGTGACACTACCACGAAGTGACACTACCAGTAGAATGACACACCAGAGAAGCGACACTACCAGTAAAGTGATGTGAACACAACAATTAACTTTACGATCTCATACACACACACACACACACACACACACACACACACACGTGTTACGGGAATGTTTGGAAACACTTATTTAGTCTTAGTGTTCAAGAAGTGGAATGACCTAGACAGCAAAGTAGTAGAGATGGGATCTATACATAGTTCTAATATAAAAACCTTCCCGCAGCCAAAGAATGAACCCAGCAGAGAGGGCCCAGGAGCTGGAAACTCCACCCCTCTAACTGCAATTAGGTGAGTACACACACACTGATAGTGAGAGAGGGTGAAAATACACTTTTCAAGAATGACTCGTGAAAGACTCAGGAGTAACGTTGTCAATAATAAAGTTTCCAAAATTGTATTTTAGTGTATTTATCAATAATCTGTAGTTTAACATTATTGTCAAGTTAAATTTTGTTTTCACTGGAAGGATGGACTCAAAGCAGCAATAATATTTCTTCCCTAAAAAAATAATAGAAAAAACTTTCAAAATAATTCATTTATTTTCACTACTGCAAGCTTTCTCGCTGAAGATACAAATAACAAAAACGAAAAAAAGTTACACCTGAAGTTTCATTTTTAAACAAGGGAAACTAAGATAGAAGAAAATTAACAGGGAAAAAATGAAGATTTTTCCCTACTGTGAGTTCGACCTGGAGAAAGTCCCCCGAGAGTCGATCTCTTAGTGCGGTCATGTTTCTGCCATGGAAAATACGATTATAATGTGATAACTTACATTAACAGAGCAAATTATCTGGGAAAGATAGTGAAGGATAGGATGAAGGAGATAACAGCTAGGTGAGGGAAATAAGAAAAGTACGGAGATGAGATCATGGAGACAGAGGAGAGCAAGTTTATAATGAATACGAAGGTTTGTTGACATATTCGCTAAGACAAACCTAACACTGTTTTCATGAGAGAACGTAGCGTTTAGCACGGTCTGTATGCTTAAAAATACACGGGATAAAGCTGCAGTTCATAAGGGAGAGAGAGAGAGATCAACTGGTGAGGACAACAATGTGAGGGAGAAGACAGAGTGTCAGTTCAGGTGCATAAAACGATCATATAATGACAAATATGAAATTCATTTTGTGATCTCACTGACCCACATGCGGTGCGCGCCACCTACAACATACAACACACACATACACACACACACACACACACACACACACACACACACACACACACAAAAAAAGAATGGGTAGAACGGCTCAAGAACAAAATGGATAAAGAAATGGAGAAAAGGTTAAATGAGCTTTACAGTAACATGTTAGAGAAAATATCTGCAGAGAGCAAAAAGTGGGAATAGCGAGCTGTAGTAGCTGAAGCAAAGATACAAAGACTGGAGGAAGAAATGGATGTGCTGAAGCAAGATATAAAGATGAGGTCCGAAAGGAGTAAGGTGACTGAAATGGGAATATCAGTAGGCAGCAAGGGGACTGAAGGAGGGGATGGAGCTAAGAAGTATTTAGCAGAAGTACTATCAGGTCATCAGTGTGTCCAGGAGATGATAAGGGAAACAATAAAAGAGATGCTTAAATCAGATCCAGAGTTATTGAGAGAAAAGAAATGGGAAGAAGAGAGGGAGAGGTCAATAATTATTCATTGGCTTCAGGAGGCTGAAGGGACGACCTATGATGAAAGAAAACATTGGGAGGAAACAGAGATTAAGAGCATCATTGCAATAACAGGAGAGGACATGTCTCAGGTAGAAAATTTTCACAGACTTAGGGGGTATTCGAGAGAAAAAAATCGACCAACTAAATTGACATTCAAGACAGAAGTGGTAAGGAACAGGATACTACAACAGAAGCCAATGTTAAAATACTCTCAGGAATATCAACAAGTGTACCTCAATCGAGACAGATCACGAAAAGAAAGGGAACAACTGAAAGTGAGAGCAAGACGAAATCAGTGGAAGGAAAGAGACAGGACAGGCAATGACAGACAGGAAAGAACAGCCTCTGGGGGAACATCAGACACACATGCTTTTAGAAACCCCTCAACCCCTATCATCACATATCAACCAAACACAATAACCACAAACTACACATCATAGCCCCCACCCCCCTAAGCACTAATTTCACAATCATAGCAGCCTCCCATAGTATTCCGCCCTGCCTCCCACCTCCCCAGCTTGCACCTTCCTCCCCCATCTCCCAAAATACAGTAGTGGAAAGGAAGCTAAAGGTATGGTACACCAATGCAGATGGAATAACAAATAAGAGTGAAGAGTGGCAAGAACGAATCACTGATGCATCACCTGACATCAAAGCACTAACAGAGACAAAACTTACAGGGATGATAACAGATGCAATCTTTCCACCTGGATATCAGATCCTGAGGAAAGACAGAGAACAGAGGAGGAAGGGGGGGAGTAGCGCTGCTCATCAAAGACCAGTGGAGTTTTGAGGAAGTGGGAGGAATGGATAGAAGGGAAACAGAAGACTTCATTGTTGGAACACTTCAAACTGGGGGTCCAAAGGTGATGATAGCAGTGATGTATAACTCACCACTGAACAGCAGGAGGACAAGACAAGAGTATGATGTGCGCAATAGGGCAATTGTGGATACACTAGCTGAAGTGTCCAGGAGGGCTTATATGGGTAGGACAAAATTACTCATAATGGGGGATTTCAATCATAAAGAGATTGACTGGGAAAACCTAGAGCCACATGGGGGACCAGAAACATGGAGGGCTAAGATGTTGTAGACTGTATTGGAGAACTTCATGCACCAACATGTTAGGGATACAACCAGAGAGAGAGGAGAGGATGTTGCAGCGAGGCTGGATCTCATATTCATCTTGAATAGCTCAGACATAGGGGATATCCCACATGAAAGACCCCTTGGCGTTAGTGATCATGATGTCCTGAGTTTTGAATACCTTGTAGAGTTACAAATGGAGAATGCAACAGCGCAGGAACAACGAGAGAAGCCGAACTTCAAAAAAGGGGACTACATAGGAATGAGAAGTTTTCTGCATGAAGTGCAGTGGGAAAGAGAACTAGAGGGGAAGACAGTAAATGAAATGATGGAACTAGTGACCATTAAGGGCAGGGAAGCAGAGGAGAAGTTCATACCAAAGGGTAACAGAAAAAATAGTAAGACCAGAATGAGCCTATGGTTTAACTGGAGGTGTAAAGAGGCTAAAGCTCTTACACCTCCATGCTAGAGCATGGAAAAGGTATAGAAGGCAAAGGACTCAAGAAAACAAGGAGTTGAGCAGAAGAACGAGAAATGAATATGCTGGGATAAGGAGAGAGCCCCAGAGGCAATACGAGAGGGAGTGGGAGGGAGAGAGAGAGAGAAACAGACAGATGAGAGCTAGGTGAAGATATGACTATAAGTGGTTAAAAAAAAAGTGACATAATTGTAGGGATAGATAGAAAACAACAGAGTGACATGAAACCATAGTGAGTGGGAGTGATGACAGCTGAAGGTGTTAGTTGATGTGATGGTATGAAGTAAACTATAGCTGAAGCTTTCATGTGAGATACAGATGAAGAGTGGTGTGAAGTACTAGTTACTGTGTATGGTGTGTTACAGGTACTGATGTATGTTGTGTTACAGGTACTGATGTATGGTGTGTTACAGGTCCTGATGTATGGTGTGTTACAGATACTGATGTATGGTGTGTTACAGGTACTGATGTATGGTGTGTTACAGGTACTGATGTATGGTGTGTTACAGGTACTGATGTATGGTGTGTTACAGGTACTGATGTATGGTGTTACAGATACTGATGTATGGTGTGTTACAGGTACTGATGTATGGTGTGTTACAGGTACTGATGTATGGTGTGTTACAGGTACTGATGTATGGTGTGTTACAGGTACTGATGTATGATGTGTTACAGGTACTGATGTATGGTGTGTTACAGGTACTGATGTATGGTGTGTTACAGGTACTGATGTATGGTGTGTTACAGGTACTGATGTATGTGTTACAGGTACTGGTGTATGTGTTACAGGTACTGATGTATGATGTGTTACATGTCCTGATGTATGATGTGTTACAGATACTGATGTATGGTGTGTTACAGGTACTGATGCATGGTGTGTTACAGGTACTGATGTATGGTGTGTTACAGGTACTGATGTATGGTGTGTTACAGGTACTGATGCATGGTGTGTTACAGGTACTGATGTATGGTGTGTTACAGGTACTGATGCATGGTGTGTTACAGGTACTGATGTATGGTGTGTTACAGGTACTGATGTATGGTGTGTTACAGGTACTGATGCATGGTGTGTTACAGCCGGGGTCGACTGATGTATGGTGTGTTACAGGTACTGATGCATGGTGTGTTACAGGTACTGATGTATGGTGTGTTACAGGTACTGATGTATGTGTGTTACAGGTACTGATGCATGGTGTGTTACAGGTACTGATGTATGGTGTCTTACACGTACTAATGTATGGTGTGTTACAGATACTGATGTATGGTGTGTTACAGGTACTGATGGTGTGTTACAGGTACTGATGTATGGTGTCTTACCGTACTGATGTAACCAGAACTACACATGAAGTTTTCCTCCTCTA